>JAVLVB010000635.1:114160-125869 GCA_032876305.1 Orestias chungarensis
CACGAGAACTTGGTGGAGTGTATGGCAGAGTAACTGCAGTTTAACAACCAATATGAAGCATACACACAAATATAGGCAATCCAGTCTGTTTCAGTGTGTAATTTTATTTTACAAAAACAGAACAGATTGTGCATTAAATTACATTACCCTTTGCACAAAAGATTGTAGGCTGTGTTCAAATTAAACCAATTACTGAGCAAGACTAGCCAGCCCAGTTAAAGACACGTCATTCATACCGTGTACATCTGTGGTTTAGTGCGCTGATTTTTATTCACCCTGAACGCAACGACATAATCCATCAACACCAGATGTTGTCGTCACAAATGACAGCTGTCACAAGCTGATTTTAGTAGCAGACGCTAACTAGTCCAGGCTAACAGCAAAACTGAAATGCTCAGCTGTGAACAAAATGTTCCCCCTGCACCTACTGAATTCACACACTGTTCCACCAAAATGATCAGACTGGGAAATAGAATAATTTACCTCTGTTGTGAATATAATCTATAGAAAGAACAGATAACATAGCTTAGAAATGGACCCTTAATAAATCTTAGACTTTAATGACAGACAGTGAAAGATAACGGAGTCAGCTGTGTTTTTTTCCATTTTTGATAAAAACAAACAAAAGATCAAAACTTGTCAGATGGAGAAAAATGTAATGTGCTTGTTGTTTACCATGTAAGCTTTAACCTAGGAGATAGATTCAGGAGCAATATCCCACTGTAATAAACCTCATTAAAACGAGATACAAATTAAGAACGAGAAACGTTCTTATCAGAATGAGAAACATTCTCTTTTTAACATTATATAAAATTTATGGTTTAATAATTAGTCACCGTCAACAGTTGACATCATCTGTCCATGAAAATACTTTATTTTCGCCATCTTGACTGTTGTGACTGATTTTAGGCATAGTTTTTTTTCACCTGCCCATGTTGAGTTTAGGGAACCTACAGTACGTACGGGAGTTATTCTATTTTATTAAGTGTTTCGATGTGAACTGAGATTCCAATTGAAAAATTCTCATTTAAACGTGTTAACAGAAATGGGGGGGGAATCTATTTTTAACATATCGTCCTTTAGAAAAGATGAAGAGTCAGAGGTAGCCCCTTTATGCCTATTAAATTAGAAGTTTTTTGTTAGAGGAGCAAATTTTTATTCCTCAATATAAAGTGATTTAAAAGGAGAAGCATTCTTGTTTTGATGAGTTTTGTATGTTATTAGCTTGAAAAAAGTTTCCTGGTATAGTGAAATATTCATCCTGAATAATTTTCCGGGCCCAGTTTGTTAAATGCTCTTATATAACACCAGCCCATTTAATTGTATTTTTCACCTTAGATTTTAACCCTTTGTAGTAAAATTTATAATTATAGTTGACTCCTTCTTTTCCCCTTCATTTATTTTTGTTAATTATGTATAACATATCTTAGAGAAGTGGCCATACATTTTAGGTGTAAAAATTTCCCTTGCTCTGACATTGGAATATATTATTTTATTCCCTCTCTTGTGGTTTTTACACTGACCAATAAGTACAAATACACAGCAAAAAGTGAAACGTGCTGCAAACACACACAACAAATACAGGAGAAAAAACTCTGCAAACTAAAAATGCTGCAATTGCTGAAAATAGATGCAAAAACCCACAACCAACAAAATCCATGCAAACGAAAATTGCTCCAACTATAGAGAAAATGAGAAAATGTAAGAATCGGCAAACACAGCAAGTATAAAAGGATTCAAACATGCTGCACAAAACCGACGTGCTCCACTAGGAACAGCCATTCATAAAACCATATGGGGCAAGATTATCAATATGCTGATGTTCTGTAAAAATGTAAAAGACTGTGTTTTTGAAAATGAAGTATAACACATTTTTTTCTTTCTTCTTCCAACTTTTTTCTGGATGTACCTTTAAATCACAGATTCTGGTCTATATTTAAGGTCTGGTCCCAAATGATTTACTTTAACTTTTATAGAAACAGGACTGAAGTTTGGCGAGGAAAGTCGAGTCGAGTCAGCTTGTAGCAGACAAATGGGAAGCAAAAGTTTTCAACAGGTGGAGAAGGCGAGAATTTCACACTGATAAAATATAGCGTTATCACAGTTTGTCAAAGTTCAAAAGCAACACTTGTCACACCAAAGTAGCAAAAAAGCTGAGATTTTAGAAGACACAAAAATATCAGCTAACACCAATTTTCCAAATGCTTGTCATCAAGCTGGGTACAACAATGCTGGCACTATTAGGGTTTGTTTGTATAACACATGTAGTAATTAAGTCAGTTTTCAACGTTGAAAGAAGGGTTTAACTGTTGTGTGAGTAAGTAAAATGGTGATAATTTTAAGTTAACTATAACTATGAAATTTCCTTTTTAAATAAATTTTTTTAATGGTTATTGTGAACCAAAGGTATTTAAAACAGACAGTATTGGCAGACACTTTACACTTTTGGCTTGTGAAATGTTTTATTTCTTCTCTTCAACCCACGCTGCATGTGTTTGCATACCTGTGTAAAAGCATATGTGCTTTAAAATCTGTTCAATAATTTAAATGAGTCAGATGGTAATTACTGAAAAAATGTGAGAGAACTATTAGGACTTAATTTACTTGATCAAAAGGTAGTATGACTGCCCTGTATTGGCTTAAAACTGATGATTAAGTTTATTAATGAGTTTGTTTATTTTTCAGCAATAGAGGAAATAACTTCTTTAAGAATGATAAACATGTACAATTTTTGGATGAGTAATAAAATGTTGACAAGTTTATAGGCCTCTGCCTTTGTGAATACTAGAAAACACACTTAAAATAGATTGAAAGAATATTTCCAAATTGTTGCTTAATTGCAGTGTATTTTGCAATAAATTATGCTTGAATCACAGAGAGCGAGGAGAAGTACCTGGGATGCACACAGGAGATGGAGTTACTAGGGACAACAGAGACACAGGTAAAACTGCTTACACAAAGCATGACACTTGGGAGGAAAACGCTGAGAGCCTAGGAGCTACTATGCAAGGGTAAAAACCAGGCACTGGATGAATGCAGCCCAGATCCTTTTGTACTTCACACTTCTGATTAGAGAAGCTCAGCAGCTCCAGCGTGCAGGAGCCTCCAGAACGCCCTTGGTGGAATGGAAAAGAACCACAACAATAAGACCTGCAGAACACCTACATTTCCAGACATCACCGCCCCCGGGGTCACTACTTGGCGACACAGACGAAGAAGAAGCTTCAAAGTCTCTAATCAGCTGGGGGTCCAAGATAAAGGAGCAGGGCACCCAGCTTCTATACCCAGGTCCGTAACTTTCCCAATCGACAACCTCTACCCCATCAACGGGAGGCCACGATCTGTCCAACATCAAAGGCCGGATGCCCATCGACGAGCCGGCAGGCAGAAGGGGCTTGGAAGGAGGTCACAATGTACAGGTATGAACTGGTTTAATTTAAAAGACATGGAAAGTTGGGTGAATACAGAGGCTCTGGGGAAGACGGAGACGGACTGAAGTATGACTGATTACTGATTCGGTGGGATATTGAACAATGTATCTGGGAGAAAGTTTGCGGAACATACCTTTCAGAGGTATACGTTGGGGCAGGAGTCAGACTTGTTGTCAAGGAGAGTACTCTGGTGCAAATTGTCTTTTTTACTGTTGGCGTATTTCCTTTTTTTGTGCATATATCCTTTGAGAGCTGTGATGGTGTCTTTCCAGGTAAGATGGCAACGTCGGATGTGACGGTTGATGGAGGTCACTGAGATATCCGTCTTTCCAGATTGGAAACAGGGGTGGCTGGTAACCTAAGGAGATCTCAAAGTGTAAAAAGCCAGTAGCCGACGACGTGTGAGAGTTTTGGGGATACTAAATCCAATGGAGGAATTGGCTCCAGTTGGAAGGATAGGTAGATATGAGGCAGCGGAGAGTAACATCAAATTCACGGTTTAAAATCTTTCTCTGAAGGTTGGACTGTGGGTGCTAACCTAATGTCAGGCTGACTTTGGCTGACCCCAGAGCTGCACAAAAATGTATCCAGACTTGAGAGACAAACTGGGGGCAATGGTCTGACAGAACGTCTACAGGGATGCCATGAAGTCTAAAAACATGGAGAAACGGTCTATTATGGTGACTATTGTCGTCAAACCTTTTTATGGTGGTATGCCGGTGATGAAATTGAGGATAATGTGGGACCAGGGTCTCTTGGGGACTGGAAGCGGTTGCAGCAGGGCGGATGTGAGTTGATTAATAGTTCTATTGCGAGCTCAGATGGAACATGCTTGAATGTTGTCACGGACGTTGAGATGAATTGACGGTCACCAGAAGTGACAGAGGGTTAGGGTTAACAGTGGTGGTCCGACTGGAGCACGGGTGGCAGATGGAGGAATGTGGAGTATTTTATAAAGCTGAGTTAGACGATCCGGGTTATCTTGGAGAGCCTTTTGGACGATATCTCCCAGGTGACCAAGCTCACAATGCAGCTGGAGGGTAGGATGTTGGCAAGTTCAATGGAAGTGTTGTCTGGGGAATACAAATGGAATAGTGCTCTCATGTTTCAAGTTCTTGGAGCAGGGTCTGTGAGAGATTGTCAGACTGAACTGTAAGAAGAACAGTGTACAAGTGCGACGGTCTAGGGTTGAGCCGTTTAGCTGACTGTAAGTAGGAGAGATTTCTGTGGACAGTCCATACCAGTACCGGCTGTTCAGCATCCTCCAACCAATGACGCCACTCTTCCAAGGCTAGCTTAATGGCCAGTAGTTCTCAGTCTCCAACATCATAGTTTCTCTCCGGCTGGGACAGACGACAGAAGAAAGCACAGGGATGGAGTCTTTTATCCGTCTCGGAAAGTTGAGATAAACGTCTCCAACCACAGTATCAGAAGCGTTCACTTCAAGGAGGAACTGTTTAAGGGGGTCAGGCCGAACCAGAACAGGAGCTTGAGTGAATTTTTGTTTGAGGCTCTTGAAAGCGATGTCAGAAGTTAATGGAGCGGCAATGTTGCTGTTTAATGAACTTAAGGTAAAAGTTTGCAAACCCAAGGAGTTTTTGAAGGTGTTTTGGGTTCTTCCCACTCAGTGACTGCATCGATCTTGGCTGTATCGGCACGTACCTGTCCACCTTCTAGAATAAACCCAAGGAAAGTGAGTGATGTTTTGTTGAAATCAAATTTTTTGGCTTTGACGATCAGGCGGTTCTGCAGAAGACGGAGGAGGACTTGACTTACATGTTTCTTATGCTGGAACAAGTCTCTGGAAAAACTACACTTGTTAAAGTCTCTGAGAATGTCGTAGATTAGAGCTTGAAAGACGGATGGAGTTTAAACGGTCTGAAAGGCATGACAAAGTATTCGAAGTGTCCTATGGGTGATTTGAAGGAAGTCTTCCATTCATCTCTGGCCTAGGGGCTGGCAGCTCGGCAGCTCCAGTGTTCAGCAGCCTCCAGAACACCCCTAGTGGAATGGAGAGGAACCACAGCAACAAAACCAGCAGAACACGTCCATTTCCAGACACCCAATCACTAAATCACTAATCCTTATGTATTATGATAACTTTTTTTGTGATGTTAGTGGATGATAGTGAATTTAGAATGTTTAACTACAAAAATTTACTTTTTTTAACATCTCTTAAAACCACATTCAAAATAAGAGAGTTATATTTTATTAAAGCCACTTTGGAGAAGACCATCATGCTTAAACTGTAAAATCTAACATTTATGAAGAAAGCACCATTTTCTATTAAGGTTAAGCCTGTTTTTCATTTTGCTTAACATAAAACTTTACTCTGTTGTCACTTTAAACTTTGTGTTTTTGATGTTAGATTAAGTTTGAATTTATTGAAATTTTTGTGTGTCAAGCAAGACACTTTATTTGCCTAATAATGAAAACTAATTATTTTAATCATGTTTCATAAAAATGTCTGACAAAAAAATAAACTGTCAGAAATTCAAGCAGACTAATAATTGCAAACAAAGCGCTACTTTAAGTTGTAGGAGTGTTACTTTAAAAGTGTTTTCTTATTACTTTATCTGCACCTTTGACCTTAATATCTAAACTTTGAGCTCCAGTGGTTGGATCTATGTGAAATATGTGAAACCTCCACATTGCTACAGTTTACTCTGCACAGCAGTCCGGCCCTTGTGGATATCCTAAAATACAGCTCAGTGAGTTTTCTGCCTGGAGACAGATACACACTCTCGGAGATTGGCTAAGGGAGTAAAGATGAAAGCAGCAGAGAAACACAGCACATGGCTGGATGGGCTTCAATGAATAATTCGCTATCTATAATGGATGACAAGTTGACCAAGTGTTTTTCCTATCTTTCTCTTTCTGTCTCTTTCTTCCTTTGCTTGTTTCCCCTTTCACATTCTCCACTTGTCGCATGTGCTCTCCTCTCACTGTGACACCATGTCACTACTTTGAGGCACATGTTCTGGAAGAAGACAGTGACTACCATCCTCCACTGAGCCTCTTAGCTGAATTTTGGAAGAGAGCCGCTTTACTTTATGGGCTTTTTAAATCTCCTAGAAATGCTCTCTCTTCTCTCCTCTAAACAGAAAAAAAGAGAGTCCGATTAAAGGACAAGTGATGTAAAACTGGGAGAGAGGAAAGGATAGGGAGATAGTTTAAAGTAAAGAATAGTGTAAATGGAGGAAAACTGAGGCGTGAAACATTTAGTACCTGTTCATGCTATGCTGCACCTGTTTGCCTTGCCATTTGGGGAGCAAAATCATTATCCTTTTAAAAAAATTGGAATAATCTTTGAATTTGAAACTCTCTGTGAGTCATTTAATGAGTCAGAACCCAGATGTAAAAAAAAAACCTGATTCATTAATTGCTTTGCTTTTTGCAAGTTTAGGATGACTGCAGGTTCTGGGCAGTCCCATACTGACAAAAAAACTTGTTGACCGTGTTGCCTTTTTATTGTTTAAAACTCCGGTCGGAAGCCAGCTCTGTCTGCTTTGCTATTTAACAATATTTGCATATTGATGGTTATAAAATCACAACTTCACTGACCAAACTCACCCTCGTGGAGCTGTAAATGACAGAAAAGGCCAGAATGTAATAGTAAATGAATGAAATGGTTTCATTTTTATCATTCTGTGAGGCAGCAACTGAAGTTATGAGCTCTGAACTTGATCTTTTTTTTTTGTCTCAATAACGGTCAACAATTTAGCCATGCTTAACAGACCAGCCACAGCCTGTGGGACAGTCAAATGCCATCTCATTATGTTTTAGAGCTCTTCAGGGCTTTTAAGTGGAATTTATAATTGGAATATATGCAGCAGGAGGATAAGCAAGCTGCTTCAAGCAACAGTAAAGGACTCGACTCGTTCATATTTGTGTTGATTTTAAAATAAAATGGTAAAGTTACGGTTCAAGTCAGAAATTTACGTACTGCAGTCATAAATGTCTTCTTATTAGTTGGAATGTTTACATAACATTTAACAGCAGTAATTTTTAAAAAGCATGAAGTCTGATTTCTTTCAGTCCACACAAGGCCACAAATATACATGAAAGCTCAAATATTTACATACACTTTCACTACCAATATTCTAATAAGTGTTTCATCTTCTAACAAGTTTCAAAGAAACCAAATGCATTTTTTTTAGCCTTCAGCAGGTTTGTGCTGTAATTCTGATTGCATATTTTCCCACTCATCGATTGCAAAAGGTTCACTGAAATGGCCTCAGCTGTTAAAAATAGTTCATATAATTCAAAAGAATTGAATTTGGAGCCAGACGTTTGATGTTTGGGTTTTTCTCAATCCTCAAACCATTTTCAGGATGCATTTGGGATCGTTTTTATTAGTTAGCTGACACTTGAGGTTAAGGTGAATATATTGAAGGTTGTCTTCCTTCTTCATTGTACCCCTCATTTTCTGCAATGCACCACTATGACAGGAAGTGAACAATGAGATTAATGTTAGTCCCTTTTCTTCAAAAGGCATTTTTAAATCCATATGGATCTTTTAATTTGGTCAAAATCCTCCTACGTCCATGTTTTGTAACATATTTTTATCCATGTAACATATTTTCCTGTGAATATTTTCCAGCATTTTCTAATTAGAGCCTTTTTCAATGAACAGAAATATATCCTGAGAGTAAAATTAGGATCAGTTGCTGACACATGTTGACACAAATATACAATTAACATTGGGCTTCTTTAAACCCCAAACTCAAACCTCCAAGCTTCATTACTGATAACTTACCTGCTTCCTATTCTGTTAGGCAGAGTGGTCAAATACTTACCCAGATGTTTGCCTGAAGGATAATGTGGTGAAAACTTCTAACTCATATTAGTGGAGGTTTATTAACGATAAACGCAAACAACAAGCTATAGTTATTGAAAATAACGGAAAATGCATGTTCAATTCCACCTTAAAAAAGTTTACATCATTCCATTAAAAACAGAAATTACATAATCAATAATTAGTGTTTTTACATTAAATGTCCAAATACAATCTGTAAAATGCTTACGACTATTCTTTTCGCTTTATTTTTTCCTTTCTGCAACCAATGTCTTGACAAAAAAACAAAAAACACCTGATACATGAAAGCGGCACGGCATGATTTACTACGCTTGGCAGTAAAGAACTTGCAAAATCGTAGCTCTCCGTGAAACTCTGTTCTAAAACAGCTGTCTGGACGTCCATAAGCTTCCAAGCTTCTATCCTCACTGTGCTGCTCGCAGTGTTGCACACACCTCCCATGGTGCTCCTCTAGAGATTACATTGTATGTATCAAAACAGAGCTCTGTGCATATTACAGCATGACGGGGAGCTGCAAATAATAACCAGGCATCTATAACCTTTCCCAGCTTTTTTAGCGCAACACAGTCTGAGGCTGAATGCATTGGGACAGACACAAGCAGAGGGGGAGACGACTGTCTTCAAATATTTGATCTGTGCTTGTCGCTGGGTTTAAGTCCTAAAACTGACTATACACTTGTTGTCGTAGTGACCAAAGACAGCGAGAACAAACAAGGTTCAGAATCCAGCAAATTAGATAGAGAAGAAGTAAAAAGAGATGTCCGTGAAAATAAGTGCTTGGAGCAAATATTAGCTGTGGTGATTTTGTTTTTCCTTACTGGCATCTTGCACAGAAGTCAGTTTGGATCAGCATCACTCTGCTCTCTTGGACCCTCCCAGCTTCCCATTTAAAGTTTTTCCAGCTCGCACTTTTAGTGAAAATAAAATATGATCGTTATTCTGCGGAAAGTAAATATCAGAAGCTGTTGTTACCACATTATTATTGCTATTTTGGTTCAGTTTGATCTGTCCTCATTCATCTTTTAGTTGTTACACATGAATAGTTTCTCTCTCTGGTTTTCTCAGTACAGCAAATGCCTGTGAAGACTTTAGCTGAAATATTTAGCACAACTCTCCCCGAATCTACACTTAGCCTCTCGAGTATCCAGCAGCAGTTAAAACAATGTTGTGTTTTCCGCTGGCTTTGAGCATCCACTTAGTAAAAAAAAAGTATTAGAGTACATTTTTTTAATTATCACTGGATTGTTGCAACAAAAGCAGAGACTACAGCAAAACCAGGATTGTTTAAGGTCAAATTTTGGGTTTTCTGGGACACTATGCTGGTTCTGATTAGCAAAGAAAAAACCTAATAAAACATGATTTTGCTTCCAAAATAAATCATTTTCAAGGTTATCTCTGAAAGGTATAGCATTAAATGCATTTATATATTTTTTATATTACAACCTACAAAACAAAATTTATTTTAATGGGATTTTAAAAAACATTGACACAGAGTAATGCCACATTTAAAGTGAAACAAAAGTTATACATGCTTTTCAATCCATTTGTAGATAAGAAGGTCAGGGTCTGAGACTGTGGGAACTATCTAATATTCACAGCTCAGTTGCAGAAAACTGTCAGCAGGACTTTTATTGTGCTACTGTCCACCCTGAAAATCTGGCCTGTATGGGCAGAACAAAGAAAGCAATAAGAACTCATACTTGCAGTGCACCACAAGCTGTGTGGGGGGCAGACAAAGCATGTGGACGAAGCTCCTCAAGTCAGTTGAGACCAAACTACAACAAACTAAGCAATACTTGGTGGAAACTAACACTGCACATCACTCCAAGCATCAAATCCTCACTGTGTTGGCATCATGCAACGCTGTAGGGATGCCTTTCTTTACCAACAGTAGTGAAGCTGATCAAAGTGGATCAAGAGATGGAGGAGCTAAATGCAAGGAAAGAAAAAAACTTGTAAGAGGCACGATCGGGGACACCAGAGCTTGATCAATACAGTCTGAGATCCAATGGAATTGGGTTAATCAAAGCTAATTCCTATTTATATTGGCCACTCCCTGATCACCTAAAAAAATAGCAAGAATTAAAAATACATTTATGGGTCTAGATTTATATTGCTGGTACCCCAATAGACTTTCAACTGTAACTGCCAAATTTTACTAAACATGCAACACATTTATGTACTACTTTGTGTTGGTCAGCTGGTCGTCTAGTATTTTTATTCCCCTATCTTTTCTCCGTCACATCTGTGTTACTCTTGCTGCCATAATAAAATTCTCATTTCAGTTTGGGACGTCACTCTAGACACAAGATTCTAATTCATCTTTTCATGATGGCACTAATTTTAACTTACAGGCACCTTAGACCCTTTAAAACTGTCAAATAAACCACAGAAAACAGTAGAAAATACAAAATAACAGCTATTACTCATGAGGGAAGTTCAAGCTGAATATCTCAGGTAGAGTGAACGCATCCGTTGCTCTAATGTAAACAATAATCTGAGGCACTTAGCTCAACTGGAGACGGTTATTGGATGGAAAAGGTAATTGGTTTGTTTTTCATTCATGTGCCATTGCAGCTGAAAATGTCTGTGAAGTTGGATTTTAAACCAAAAAACACACAAAAATTACATTTGAATAACTTAATATTCTGCATTTAGGTGTTTTAGTAGTGGTTTCCAAGCTGCTCCCTCACCGCCATGGATTACTTTAATCTATTACTGTAATATTACTTTCATAGTCATTAAACCAAGAGGTTTATCTTTAACAACTCATAAACCTCTAGCAATATATGTTTGACCTCCCAACGTTTTATTATTATTATTTATAGATTCACATATCGTTGAGTTCCAAATTATTCATGGAAATTTTGTCAAAATGGAAATTGTATCGAAAATATTGAAAGGAAAACCATTTAAAAAAAAAATCATAATTCTGAGCTTCAGCTGTACCATTCCCAAGCATTACATTGGCTTTTGGTTCAGAATAAACATGCAAGCAAAATTAAAGAATTACTTTAAACCTAAGTCATTCAGGATAATTATCCAGTTTCATTATGTTCACTGTGAACAAAAAAGATAATAATTACTGACTGTCAACTAAATCAAGCAACTCTAAATGCACAAAACCTTATACACACAATAATAGATATCAGATTTCCTTCAAGAGGAATGCCCAATTTAATGAATTGCCACCGAGTCAGTGACCAAATGGACAAATTAAAGCCAACACACTGTATGAATAATGTGTCTAATTGTCTTAAATATATTTGTTTAGTAGTGTTATAGCAAAATGACATCTCTGACAGTAACATTTTTTAAAACAACATTATAATGCTTAATTTCTGCCCTGTAGATATTTTCTTTTAGACTGTAGACAACCCAGCATTCTCCATTGCAAAGCCTTAAAAGAGATATCATATATATTATATAATATATATTATATAATATATAATTATATAT
>JAVLVB010000635.1:133061-149857 GCA_032876305.1 Orestias chungarensis
GATTAATCCCAGGCCAACTAATAGTTATAGTTCTTTTGAACATTTAACCCTTAGCCTTACTCATCCAACCTCTAAAAGAATTAAACCACTTCTGTTTGTTATTTTGTATCGTCCGCCAGGTCCTTACTCTGAATTTATAGATCAGATCTCAGATTTTTTATCTGATATAGTGTTAAACACTGATAAAATCATTATAGAGGGAGATTTTAACATTCATGTTGACACCAAAAATGACAGTCTAAATGTAGCCTTTACTGCCATTTAGACTCAATTGGCTTCACTCAAAAAATCTAAACACCTACTCACTCTCTTGGTCACACTTTAGACCTTGTGCTGACTTATGGCATTGAGTGTGAAAAAATTATAGTGCTGACTCATAACCCTCTCCTTTCTGACCATTTTTTGATAACTTTTGAGTTCTTTTTCACCGAGTACTTAAAATCTGAAAGAAAATGTCTTTATAGAAGGTGTCTATCAGAAAACGCGGTTACAGCCTTCAAAGAATCCATTCCACCTGTAATTTCTTCAGTATTTCAGAGAAACGCAGTGGAGGGCAACAAATTAATTTTATGCCCTACACAGATTAATGCTGTTGTTCATAGTATTACGTCCTCATTGCGTACAACATTAGACAATGTAGCCCCTATAAAAACGAAAGTGATTACTCATAGGAAGTTGGCCCCCTGGTTAAATTCAGAACTTTGTACCTTGAAGGGAAAAACTAGGAAATTGGAGAAGAAATGGCGGTTTTCGCTTTTAGAGGAGTCTTATTTATCCTGGAAAATACAGAGTGCTTCTGTATAAAAGGACCCTGCGCCAAGCTAGATCTGCATATTTTACTTTTCTAACAGAGGAGAATAAGAACAATCTTAGGTTTCTTTTTAATACAGTTGCTAGACTTAAGAGAAATGAAAACTCTGTTATATCACCTATTCCTCCAACTAATAGCAGTAATGACTTTATGGAATTCTTTATTGATAAAATTGAATCTATTAAAACTAAAATTGATTGCATCCTACCAAACATAACTACTACCTCAGTAAGCAATAAGGTGCTGAATGTGGCGCTGGAGCCTGATCTGTGTTTGAAGTGTTTTGCTCCAGTTGAGCCTTCTGAGCTTTCAAAAATATTTTCTTCATCTAAGCTTTCAACTTGTATGTTGGATCCAATCCCGACAAAATTGTTTAAAGAAGTATTTCCTATTATTATTACCCCCATTTTGGAAATGATTAATTTGTCATCAGTGAATGGTTATGTACCAGAGGCTCTTAAGGTAGCTGTAATAAAACCCCTACTTAAGAAACCTTCTCTTGATCAAAAAAACATAATAAATTACCGACCCATATCTAATCTTCCTTTTTATTTATAGTCCTTGAAAAAATTGTTGCAAATCAACTGAGAGAGCATTTGATGAATAATGACCTATTTGAAGAATTTCAGTCAGGTTTCAGAGATCATCATAGCACTGAGACAGCTCTCCTTAAAGTTACTAATGATATTCTCATGGCCTCAGACAATGGGCTTGTGTCTATTCTAGTTTTGTTAGATCTCAGTGCTGCTTTGACACAGTCAATCACAATATCCTCATTGAAAGGCTCGAACACACTGTGGGGATCAAGGGAACAGCACTAGGCTGGTTTAAATCGTATTTGTCTGATAGATCCCAGTTTGTTCATCTAAATGACAAATCTTCTCCGCATTGTAAGGTTACTTGTGGAGTACCACAGGGTTCTGTACTTGGCCCAATTCTATTTAATATATACATGCTCCCTATTGGTAAAATCATCAGACAGCATGGTGTTAATTTCCACTGTTATGCTGATGATACACAACTGTATTTAAATGTAAATCCCGATGAATCCAGTCAGTTTGGTAGATTACAGGCATGTCTAGATGACATAAAAATGTGGATGACTTTAAACTTTCTGCTCTTGAACTCTGAAAAGACAGAAGTTGTTATCTTTGGACCAGAACCTCTAAAAAAGAAATTGCTTACTCAGCCACTTGACCTGGATAGAATCCGGTTGTCATCTGGTGACAATGTAAAGAACCTTGGTGTTATTTTTGATCAGGAAATGTCTTTCAAGTCTCACATAAAACAGGTCTGTAAGATTTCCTTCTTTCATTTTAGGAATATAGCAAAAATTAGAAATATTCTCTCTAGGATAGACGCTGAAAAGCTAGTCCATGCATTTGTTACTTCAAGGCTGGACTATTGTAACTCTTTATTAGCAGGAAGTTGACAAAATGCAATTAAAAGTCTACAGTTGGTCAAAAATGCTGCAGCAAGAGTTCTGATGAAGCTTAAAAAGAGAGATCATGTCTCCCCAATTTTAGCTTCCCTTCATTGGCTCCCTGTCAAACTTAGAATAGATTTTAAGAGTCTTCTTTTGACATATAAAGTCCTCACTAATAAAGCTCCATCGTATATCAGAGATCTGATTACTCCTTATGTCCCAAACAGAGCACTTCGCTCTCAGACTGCAGGTTTACTGGTGGTTCCTAGAATCTCTAAAAGCATAATGGGAGGCAGATCTTTCAGTTATCAGGCTCCTCTCCTGTGGAACCAGCTTCCAGCTTTAATCCGTGAGGCAGACACCCTGTCTAGTTTCAAATCTAGGCTTAACACCTTCCTGTTTGATAAAGTTTATAGTTAGGAAGAGGTAGAGAAGACAACCTAATCCGGTTGGGGGAGGAACTCAGTCTTGAAATACGGTTCTCCTTTGCTCTACCTTCCTCATGTCTCACTCTATTGGGTTAAGTTATTTAAGTTTTTCTATAGTTATGCTGCTATAGGCTTAGACTGCTGGAGGACAATCTGACCACTTCTCTCTCTGCTACTTTCTTCCTTTGTCCAATCTACTTAGTTACCGTTATTTCAGCCTTGTTAACCTTTTGTTTTCTCTTAGTGTTCTTCTCTCCATAGTAACCACACCAGGGCTGCCGTTCTGTTAGGTGAGACAGCTTCTTGGATGAGAACATGGGCTGAGATGCTTCGAGTGACGTTCTACAACTGCTGCTATATACTCTTTTATTTCAGTATCCTGTGCTTCTAATTTAGCTTTCTGTCTTTTCAAACCCCCAGTCGGTCGTGGCAGATGGCTGCTTGTACTGAGCCTGGTTCTGCTGGAGGTTTCTTTATGTTAAAGGGGAGTTTTTCCTCTCCACTGTCGCTACATGCCTGCTCAGTATGAGGGATTGCCGTAAAGTCAACGAAAACACAAGCCATAGTTTCTGCCTGCTGATTCCAGAGGAGTGAATGCTGCAAGTCAATAACTCAATGCAATCTGCTGGGGTTCCTTAGATTGGAAACTTTTTCAAATTGATTTGTTAGAATGTATCTTTGATTTGAATTGATTTTCTGTGAAGTGCCTTAAGACGACACCTGTTGTAAATTGCCGCTATATCAGAATCAGAATCAGAATCAGCTTTATTCGTCAAGTATGTTTACGCACACAAGGAATTTGTTTCCGGCTGTTGTTAGCTCTCTACAATATACAACAATACAATATACAACAAGACTATGTAGACAATATACAAGTTCCTAGAATATAAATAAACTGATTCTTGATTCTTGATTATTACATACAATTTGCATGCCTTACAGAGGCTGGCACTAGTGCTGACACAGCTTCTGTTTTTCTTCTGCCAAAAAATAAATAAAAAATGCAGTGGCAACTTCAACGTCAGTGGGACCTTCTGAACCACAGGTAGTAACCTTGTTATTACTGTTACACTGAATCATTGAATTACCATAAGCTCAGTAAGTGCTTGACTCTACAATATGTGCAAATTATATTAAGTGAATAAGGCCCACCAGCAAAATAGCAACAGAAATAAAACCGAAAACCAGTACTGATTTATCTTTTGAGTTTTGAATTTGTGGTCATTTAAATGTATCTAGAATGATAAACTTCATAATTTATTTAGATACATCTTTTATGTCGGGCCTGTTCACCAGCTCAACAAAAATTGCGAACTTATATTCTAAATTTAGCATCAAACATTTAAGCTTAGATTGGTGATGTAAATGAATTGTGTAACTTTGTGAAAATGTAAGTTAGTTGCCAGGACTGTGAGTGTTGTATTTCAGCCTGATGCAGCACAATGTGACAGATCATCCATTTTGTCTTGGATGAAGGGCTCCCTGAGGGAACAGGACCCCCACCCACAATCCCCCACTTCCAAAGGTCTTTTACACACAGCCCCACCTTCCTCAAAGTCATCAGATAGAGACAGACATCAATATACAGAATTGACCATCAGTGTGAAAGAGTAGATGTGTTACTTCGGGGTCACAGGATCATCTTCATGTTAAATGGTCAATCTGGCAGTCGTTCAAGTGTAGAGGTTGGTGCTTAAATCACTATGTGTATGTCTGCAAGTGTCTCCCTCGGGTTTTATGAATGTAAACAGAACAGATAAGTAGAAAAGCATCATATGACTGACCTCATGTTTCATTTCGTGTAGCGCTTTTCCCTGGCTTAGCCGAGGTAAGAGGTTATCAAGAACAAAGGTAAATAGGACTTAGTACAGCATGTTTTAAACCTGTAGCAAGGTAGAGGCAGAAGCATTAAAATGAAGAGAGTAGACAGAAGAATCCTCTGAAGGGTGGAGAAAAACATAGCGTCAAAAAAAAAATGAATTCATCGCTAAGAGGAGAATATGAAAAATTAATACACAAGATTTTCAGAGTTGGATAATAATACATAATCGTGTCATTTTTGAGCAAATTTGACCACTGCGGTGTTCAAAGTGCAAAATCTTTTAAATGCTGCATATTAAGTGAATTGGAAAAAGCAGCAAGCTCATAACAGTCGTAAAAGAACGTAAGAGTTACCTTCATAAAATAATAGGTAATCTTCCACTTTTCTTAACTGTTAAGATGAGTATAAAAAATTAAAAAGTATTTTTTTTTTTTTAGAGAAGCTTCATATTAAACAGGAAATGAAATGATATAGTATATGTGTGTTTTACTGAAGTAAAAACAGCATGAAAACCAAAACTAATGTTAGATATTTACATGAAAAGTTTCCATTTTAACTAAGATGTTATGGAACATTTGAGTCCCTATGCTGACTTTAAGCTTATCTGTAGAATACGATGTTTTTTGCTAATTAGCATCTAGGAAATTTTCCTGTGTGACAACTCCATACAGTCAGTGTGAAAATTATAAATTTTAGTAAGTTTCAGCCAAGAGGTTGATGTACTATATATTCTGAAAGTACTGCTAACATAACAACTTGGTCCATTCTTCTCCAGATATTAGTAGACTTGATCATGTGCTGTAAAGCTTCGTCATATAAGATCTAATCTCCTCCAACATGCTTTCTGCTGCTGCAAGCAACTTATCTGGGAGCACTAAAGTTATTTGCACTAGCCATTAAAATCAAGCAGCTCAAAAAAAAAAAAAAAAAGCTTTCTTATGCTGTATGTTGTTGATTTTTATTAAATCATTTACTTAAATGATGTACAATAATTGTGCATCTTTTATTGCCACCAAAGTTAGCTTATCATTTGCATTTAGTGTCCCCAATCTGTAAAGCTGATAATTTTAGCTGCATTCAGGCTGGGCATTTTATAGAATCTTTATTTTTGGTAATTATTTAAAGACATGTTTTAACAAATTTATGAAACCTCATGTACATTTTGTAAATTTATGACAATACATTTATGTATACAGATTTTTTTGTTTTGTTTCTTTGTTGTATGTGTTTAGTTTCTTTCATATACGTATCAAGCTGCCACAGTAACAATAGAACTAACTTATGTCTGTCAAGCAGTCAAATATTGCTGCTTCTTATTGCGAACACTAAAGAAGTTTCCGTTTTGGTCAATTTTGGTAGCTAGTGTAGTGTTTTGCCTGAAGGAAGACTGGCTGTGTCAAGGATGAATAGCGATGAGGTTATTAATCTTATTGCGGCGAAACGATGTCATATGATGATGTTGAAAATAAGAAACGGGGAAGTGACATATGCCGTAAAGCAGTCAGCACATTTTTAGCTGTTTTGTGTGCAAGTGTTCCTGCCACCCTCCTCAAAGTTGCTTGGTGCCTGTTAAAACGATACGGACCTCCTGACAGAGGTGTCATTCAACGAGATGTAAGTCGACATATAATCACAAAAGTTATGAAAATATTTTATGAAGGTTGAAAAGTTGCTTAGTGTTGCTTTAACCAAGAAGGCAACTTTAAATCAATAAATGTAAGCCATCAATGAATCTACTAGCTACTAGGGTCGTCGTTTTTCATAATTTTTTCCCACCTCTTATATTTGTGTCCAAAATTTCACCTCAAAAATAGTGTTCTAAAAGTTCTAAACTTTTTAAAATCATAAGTATTTGTCCATTAACAGTATCAAAGAACAACTAATGCCAAACCAAATGTGTAAGAGTCACATAAACTCATCATTACGAGTCTTTAATTAAGTATTGCAGTTGGAGGGTATGTGGCCTTGAGAAAATATGGTACAATGAGCATTTCAGTAATTATTGCTAATGTGAAGCATCGAGCTGTGAACTAGACATGCACTACCAGCATAATCCCAAATTCCAGCCTTCATCCAGTGACACGGAAGGAGAGTATGATAATTGCGCTTCACAGCATGGATTTGAGAAACATATGTTATTTAATTGGTCTGTACACCTCCATAGTATAGGCCTAAATGTTCAGGTAGTACTCAGTGATCACCATCCATGTGCATCAGGAGCTTACTCAAAGGAGAATGAACATTGGTTGAGCATAGGTGAACAATTTAAAGTCAGTTCATCTGAGACGCTCACAATCTCTCGAGCTTCAGTGGACAAACAATTTCGTTCTAGTTGCTCTGACTGGGAACATGTAGCTGCAACACATTGAAGGACAACTGAATAGAATTAAACTCGCAATACCAAGTAAATAAAAACAACGCTCAAATGTCAACATTGTCAGTCAAAACCATTTCAAATGTACTTAATCATTTAAAGCAATACTGGAAGTCTATAAAAAACATATTATCAAGTAATTTAGTGTATTTGATCAGAGATAGATAAATGTTTGTTATGATTCTTTATAGTAAAAGCTTAGACTCCCTTAATCTTCATCAGTAAGTGCTTGTAATGGGGATATGGATGTGTTTAAATTGACAATGTATGTTAGAAATGTAAACCATTTTTTAAATCTCCATCCACCCATCCGCTCATCTATATAAGCACATAAGTACTTTGCCTTTGACTTAATGTTTATTTTACCTTTCTGTATTAAATGTGTGTATAACTGGATTTATATGATTATTATTATTTTTACTTTTTTTTTGCCTTGAATTTTTCTTTAAAAGCAAGAATTTGAAAATAAATATTGGCAACCAAACTAAAATTGTTGGAAATTTAAAGACTTACCCAGATACAGACAACATGAATTTCTGGAAGAATAAATGTTTACGCTGAAATGATCTCTTACCAACTTTTGAGAAAGAGACCATTTTTTCTTGTAAAAGTTACGATGATGATATGATCCAAAGTAGGGCTAGTAGACTAAATATATAATGTTAATTTTCGGTTTGTGTAGTGGTTCAAAAGTTGGAATCTGAAGTATTAGTCTTCCCAGATGATACTTACAGTGACAGAACCCTGCAGTGATGTGACTCATTTATCAAGATCCAACCCAATTTGTTTAATGTGACATTCCCTGACTGTATATATTAAATTAATGTACAGTCAGAGCTCACACAAATGAACGCAGTCTCACTCCTGTGGCTGAAAGGATGTCAGATGTAAAAGGACATCAGCACTGGATTCTTGCAGCACACACGGACAAAAGGCTACACATGCATACGTGTATCCAGTTAAATTGCATCATCACATCTGCCTGAGCTGTACTAGTGTTGAAAACTGCTGCAGACCGATGTCAGAGAAAAATGGAAAACTACAGTTATTATAATTTATGCTTTACATATAATAATTGCAAAGTTTTCCTGTCTAATTGGAAGCATCGTCAAAGGATGAATATCTGCATATCTGGAATATGTGTTTAGCTTAGACTTAAAGGAACTGTGATCACTTCTACTCTACGCAACTGAGCCTGTTAGAGAACATTATTTAGATGATGTCCTCTACTTCGTCTTAATGTTACAGAGTTGACCTCAGATGCTCGTGCTTTTTAGGCCTATTGCCATACACAAACACACACAGTTGCTTATTAAATGTTTGGATTTTACCAGGACATCCAGAGTTTTAAAAAGTGAATCTGTAATTTTATTAACTGATTAATACTCTTCAATTGTTCATCAGGGATTCAGGCTTCAATGCCAACATGTGCAGAAGGCTGTCATAACTGCAAACTTTCCATCTTTGTGAAATTGGCACACCAACTGTGAATGTTTTTGCTCTATTAGTTAAAAAGCGAGAGCATTTTCGAATCTGGCAGCTTTAATCTGGCAGCCTACGTCTTTGCCTACAGTTTAAGACTATGACATTCAGCCCTTTTGAGGACTTTTTCCTCTCTTGACTAAAGAGCATATTGCATGCTGTACTACGTATGATTCCCAAACTGGGGTAAGCGTACCTCTAGGAGTCAACGAGGAAAAGTCTAAATGCAGCATCATATTAGTAAGGATGATTGTCATTTTGTCTGAGAATGTCAAAAAGCAAGCACTTGTTACTAAAACACCAATTTTTAGGAAGACTGATATAAGTTCGCAGTGAAAATTAATACTACTACTGATATTTTTAAAAGCTTAGTGTTTTTAGATCCTTGTATCCTGTATCTATATATTTGTTTTTTGCCCAGCTCTTTTCTTCACCACTATCTCTTGCGCAACTCAGAGCTTGTAGCTTCCACTCGCATTTCTCCAGCAGAAACGTTACAGCAAAGGGCATTGAGTGCTCCCACTTCGTTTTGAGACGACGGTATTCTGTCAGATGAGAAGTCGTGACCAATCTGGTTTCAAATCTTGTTGCAACGTTGCTTATTAGCTCACCCTTTGTTCTGCACTGTTTCTGCGTACGCCCCAGGCAACTGAGGGAGGCAGAAGCATCAGGCAGACGGTGGATCAGTCGGCCGCAGTGAGGAAATTTTATATTCCTTCATCTGAGAGTATTCCTGCCTGTGACGGTGCAAAAAGTATTTTCAAACTGTCAGCTGCTGTCTGTTCCATCTCCTCTTACATGAGCTTACTGAATGCATCGGCGCCTGGGCAATGAGGCAATTGGAGCTTACTCGGTTTAGCCCTGCCCGGTTCTGCTTTTTGCTGCTTTTTTTTTGTTTTTTTTTACAAGTCAAATCATCAACATATGGTCACAGTAAGTTAGGTGATTAGACATAAGCAGCTTATTTAAATGATTTGTTTATTTTTGGCCACTCAAACTTAAGATACTAAACTAACTTAAAGGAGATGTTTTTTCTTTTTTTGCGCTGGCCTCACATGCTGTGAGCTCACAGGCAGAAAAGAGATTGAGTCGTCTGGATTATGGGGTTGCTCTGAAGTATACGAAGATAAATATAGTTATTGGTACACCTTTGAACTCACAGGTTCACTGGGGACATATATATATAATGCAAAGTCAGTAGTTCACTGCTTTAACTGTTGTTTTGAAACTCACCAAATAACTTTGGTAGTACAAAAAATCTCTAGAATCCAGCAGCCTGAACACTAATTGTACAGTTTTACTTTGTACTCATTACATTTCTAGATGTTAGCATACATATTATTCAATAAATACCTTCCTAATGAGTGGTGAGCAGCTTTTGGGCCAACCATTTGCAAAAGTGGGCATTTCCAACACTAATTATGCAACAGCCTATGCTTCCTTCATCAATTAGGCCACTTGGGTTTCAGCATAAGAGTGTATTTACTTAATTTTTGATTGTGACTGGCAGAATGACAGGCATAAATTAGGCGGGAATATTCCCATGCAAGAAGGCTACAAGATCTCAGTGCTGATATTTCCTTCAAGCTCATAATTTTAAATATTCAATATTTCATCATGGTTAAAGTTTAAAAAAAGTGTTGCTTTAGTTACACTATTAATGTCATTTTCTCAACATTAGAAATCCTACACAAATCTAGAGCGGGACAAATAAAACCCTGTCCGTCCTAAAAATAATCTATTGCCTTGTGAGATATGTGTGCAGATTATGCAAAGACACTAAATGCGTTAAAAATAAGTCCTTCTTTATTAAACGTTTGGTATTCTTTTTATTTTCTTTGCGAGAAACGTGTCTGTGCATGAGTGAAATCGATCACATATAACCTCCATTAATCTTACTGTCACTCGTGTGAGAAAAGAGCCCTTTTTTTAATAGCTCTGTTTCTCTTCATGTTCTGCCTCTCTGGGCTCCCCGGCGAGGAGCTCCTTGGACGGCTTGTGCTAACACACGCAAAAACGTTGACCATTAAAACACACCCTGATGCACACTCACACGGAGAACAAAGACTCTCACACCCACGCGCAAACACAGAGCGGGTAATCTGTCTGATTGAAAGAGCTTTCAAATGGGTAATTAAATTTCCCAATGATCCGCTGCGGTGGCTACACGGGAATTCAGCTTTCAGAGGTGAGCAGATGACCAAGACCCACTGCAATAACACACAGCTCCTGCCCCATACACAGGGGGGAAATACATTTAATTTTGACAAGGACAAGATAAACACTGGAGGCTTTAACGACCATTAGCTCTACACCTAACCCCTATCTTTAGTACTTATAATATCCCACTGAAAAACAAACACACACACACACAACATGCAAGCACACCCTTAGCATTTATTCTGCCACCAGTAACAAGACCAATGAGGCACTGATAGCCAAAACAACATTTGAAATATGTTATTATGCAATTAATCATAGCAAATATTTTTGATATTTTAGTTCCAATGAGCACAAATTACTGTAAACACAGAAACCTCAGCCTGGGCAGATTCCCAGGGCAACACAAATACAAACAAGCACTTCCAACAGCATACAATTCAATTCAGTCAAAATCTGACAAAATTAGGGAAAATCTATGAGGTCCATTTGGGTTGTGATTATGAGTATAAAAACATAGGCAGGCCCACAACCAACTAAGTGTTTCACTTATTAAAGAGTCCTGGTTTATTTCGAGACAAGAAATCAGTAGTTACAACTGCACCTAGTAACCATAACCTAGTAGGTTATTAGGTTTTTATAATTGGCTCAACTGGGCAAAAATAAGCAGTTAAGAAGAGTAGTTGTCTTGCAATTCATAGGTTGTGTTCATTTCTCCGGCTACATGCCACTTATCTTAAATTTGACTGATCTGTCAGGGTATAAATGTATGCTTGTTAGTGAGTCTGTCCGGGTGGATGTTTCACTTTATAAATGCTGCTTAGTGGTTTGTAGGAAGAGAAAAATGCTAAATGGATTTAGCCTATTTCACTTTGAGTGACATAGTTCATCATAGTTCTTACTGGTGATTAGGAATTACCACTTAACTGAGTCGAAATAACCCAAAATACCTAAAATCACCTTGGTATTAACAAGATGTTTAATTTACATTCAGGAAATAATTGGCCAGCAGTTAAATCCTGTTGCCATTTGTTTCAATTCATGTTTTAAAATCTTAATAAAATATTTTGGGTTTGTAATAAATGGGGATTATTTCAACGTAGGAGTTTTTACTTTGAAACTCATACCTCCGGCTTTTTACGTAGGATTTACTCTACTATGTAGTTTCGGGAAACAAACGTCTTGCTTTTATCTTTCCTTGTTTTTAGTGTAGCAATTGGTTGGTTTCACTTACAGTACACGTCCTCCTCTGTGGAAATAAATGAGCAGCATTATTGGAAGAACATGTCATCTGTTCACAGCAAATACAGGCTTGGAAACACAATAACAGCTGGCTGTTGGGCTAAATGTAGCGTAACGGCAGCGAGGAGAGGAACAGAGGTTATAAAAGCGCTGGTGTGATTTGATCACCAATTGGCATGGCAACCACCCCCGACCAAGCAGCCTAAATTAATTGAGGTCTCCCATGTGTAGCAAAGGCCAAGAAAACCGAGCAGCTCAGGTGCCATCCGAGCTCAAAAGGCGACGAGAGAAGGTTCAACGCACATCTGGATTGCTCACTGGGAAACACCACTTAGCCGAGCTTTAGAAACTTGGAAGCTGTCTGGTTTCAATAGTGCAAGTTTATTCATTCCTGCAGGGAAACTCTCTTTGCTTCTCACCGTTTCCTCTGTACTAGAAGGACAGCTGAGAGAGCTGAGAACACAGCAGGATCCCTCGAGGTGGCAAAGATACTTTGAGTTGCTCAAGGACACTTAAGTAAAAGTATATGTGAGAGACAAAAAAGTAACCGAAGCTTGTGGTTACAAAGTGATGAATTACAACAAAGAACCATTTTGAAAAGCACTGTTTTACTTCACCTGATATTTTTAACTGGTCCGTTTAATTGATAGCTAACCAAACCAGCACAGCTCTCCTCACCGCCTTGTCTGTTTTGTTTTTCTTTTTTTCAGCAATTACTCAAATCTGCTGATGACACCAGCTCACATCGTCAGCTTCCTCGCCCATCTGGACAATATGGGCCCAGCACACGACTGAAAGCGTGTCGCAGTAGTGTCTGCTTGTGGGTTTATGTGTGTGTAGTAAAGGGGATTAAGATAGAAGACTAAGTAAATGTAAAGACAGGTGTGGATAGATGGATGCGTCCTGTTCTTCTCTTGTTCCAGCTCTGTGTTTTTTTCCGTTGCACCGTAATTAGACAGGTCTGTGTGAGCCGCATAGGAAGCAGAGCCTTGGGGAGACAGTGGTGGAGGAGGAGACATGATGAAGTTGAATACTACAGTGTTACAAGGCAATAAGATTACATCGGATTAAAAAAGGACGGCGGTAAGGCATTGAGTAAACAATGTCGAGTGGCTCGCCTGAGACAAACAAAAGCAAGATAGGATATGATAGAGTAAAAATTCCCTTCTCAGTTTTTATTCTCAGAACACGGCCGTGCAATTGCTGCATGATAATCGAGCAATCAGAAGAGGATACAGACAAAAGCTTTTTAATCTGTATCGTTTATCTGGTACCTGATTTCAACTGCAATGTGAAACTGGAACACAAGAGAGAGTGGCTGGGATGGTGGAAAGAGTGTGGCTTGAAGGGGAGAGAGACGGGCTTTGGTGAGGGAAAAGGAGAGGTGAGGAGGGGTGGGATTCAGAACAATTCCCAAGCTTGTTAAGGTACTGCTAATTACCAGCTGGCCTTGCAGAATAATGAGCCAACCTACGTGCTGAGAGCCTGATGGGTTGCTGTGACAGTTTAAACACCAGAGCTGGAGGAAAAACAGGAAAGAAAGAGAAGGGATGGAAGAAATGAGGCAAAAAAAACAGAACAACAGACGGGGGTCAATGAGGTGCAATGTTGTCACAATCAGTCAGATGAGCAGAAATGATGGAGGCTTACATTGTTTAAAGCAATGTAGGGACAAAAACAGATCAATAGATCATGTTGTACATTAAGTAACAGGGAGAGGAGTTATTGATACTTATTAGCGGTAATTTATCCCCTAATATGGGCAAAGGTGGAACATCATTACGAGCATTTTAAAGCTTAATTTTATGTCCCGTAGTCACCAGTGAGAAAAGGGTTATTCTATTCCCTAGCCGCCCGATGCACCTTTAAGAAGTTAAGCCAAGGTTTCAGGCAACTTCAAAGCAACTATCATCTTGAAAATTCACTCATTTTCTTTTATAATTATCACAAAGCAGCAAAGTGCAAAATGTCTCCCTTTTTATGTTCATCAGAGCACTGTTTTACTTTTTGCATTAGATTTATTTTCTGTCCAATTGAGTTACAATTTAATTTTAAGACACATTTAAGAGTAAATAAAAATTATTGAAATGAAATTAACGAGCTGAATAGCCAATTGCAAATAATTTACAGCATAGAAATAAAGCGTGTGTACCCAATTTTCTAGGGAACAAAATGATATCGGCTGTAGTACATTTTAACCCAACCAGTGTGTTAGTTCAACTCCATTAGGGACCTGATCATAACAAATGATTCAAAGATAACAGGTAATTTATTTTAATTATTAGCATTTTTATAAGTTAAAAATATAAGATGATAAAAATAAACCTACACACTATAAAAAACACTAATGAAGGTGTATAAAGAATACGTTTTACGAAATTTACTAACAACATTTGTAATTTCCAGTTGATAAATATTAAAGTTAAAATGTATTATAGAGTGGCTAACTTTTAACAGGGTCAATCAAAGATGGGGCCACATTGGTGCTTTCTAGGATATACTGGATTCTCTCCGTACCTGAGCTTAGTTTGATTGATTTTAGCATTAAGTTTATGGTTTGATTAATATTTGTTTGGTCCTAGAGCACTTTCCTGACAGTCACCAAAGAGACAATGAGCAGAGAGAAGGTAAACCATGCAGTATGGGTCTCAGGGTCAGAAATCCAACCAAAGACGACTGCAATGAGGACAATAGCCTCTGTATCAGTGGTGTCTACTCTACCTCTAAACTACACAATGTCCCATGACACTCTCCGTGGCCACACAGCTCCTCTGGGTAAATCCCAAGGAGTTCCCAGGCCACCTAGTAAATATAGTGCCTCCAGTGAGTGCTTGGTCTTTCTCTGGGACTCTTCCTGTCAGGCCCTGCCCAGAACACATGACCAGGGAGGCATCCATGGGGGCTCCTAACCAGACACCCGATGCACCTAAGCTGGCTGGATGAGCAGCTCTGAGCCCCTTCCAGATGACCAAGCATCTCACCTCACATCTAAGGAAGAGCCCAGAAAGCTGGCAGCGGAAAACTCCATTGAAAAGTACAGAGTGCAGTGGTTTATCACTCTAAAGGTTAAAGTGGCAACTTGAACAACTTTAGTCCAGAGGGAAACAAATGCACTTTCATTAAGACATGAAGGCAGGTATTTTGAGACCAGCAACCAAATAAAATGTTTTGAAGACTACATTTACAAACCCCGAAACAATATTTTTAAATTAGCCTTATGTGAGACAGGACAAAAAAGGGGGTTTCAAGAATCCGTCCGTCCCTCCGTCCGTCCGTCCATCCATCCATCCATCCGAGGCAAGTTCATAAAATAAGCCGTTGTTTAGCAATGGAAAAGCTCACCTAATTATCAAGTCAATTTAAAATTCACCTTTTGCAAATTATTTTTCTTAATCAAACATTTCTACAAATGTCATACATCAAGCATGTGTTATGATCACACAGAAAAAAAATGCACAAATTTGACTTGTTCCAACGTTAGTCTTTGAGTCAAATGAAAAATCTGCTAATTATTTCCACTGACAGGGGCATTTTATCATTTCTCTCCGTACAAAGCACACCAACGTAATTAGAAGTACACTGGATTCCTTTAACTGTGTATCAGCAGAGGTTTTAAAGTGTGAAGCGAACACACGTATGAGATAATTGTTGTATGACTTTTCGGTTTTATTGGGGAATGCAGTTTCTTCTCCATGATGCAGACACACGGGGCTTCAAAGGTAAAAATGAATTGAATAGAAGAAGTTTTATAAAGGTCAGCGGTTACAGCCGCATTGAGCAGTGCTAAATGCACGAGCACTGAGCAATGTGACAGCAATAACGATGAGAAAATGAAAACCATTCTGAAGTTAGAAAGTGTTAATCGTTACTGCTAACATATTTTTAACATGAGGAAAAACATTTAATTTTTCAATTTCACAACTGAAACCTAATATTGAGCTTTTGCTCTTCCAAGGTGAAAAATAAAATAAAGATTGGATAAAAAGGAGGACACAGAATATCACCCTTGGAATCTCTATTTTCTCCTTGCTCCAGCTAAAATCAGCATTATGTGCCGTACCTCAAGTTTTAAATTTATTTATTTTAATGCACAGGGACAATTCACATTTTAATAAAACATCTTGAGCTTTGGTGTTTAGCTCAAGGACACATTTCTCCTTCATTTGATGCAGACGTGACAGTGCAAAGATACATCATGCCAAAAGCAAAACTCATAAATAAAAGAGCCTCATGTCATTTTAGTTGCAAAACATCCAAACTCTTGACTCTTATTTGGACAGAGTCTTGGTGTAATTATAACACGATTTATTGGCCTATGCAATTATAATGAACTGCACTAAACAAGAGCTTTGCATTTTCTCTAGAATGTAAATAATTAAACCTGATACTCGCTGACTTTGAAAGCATTTTTTGTTCACAGAGTCAAACACCATGCAAATTGCGTATTGGTATAATTCCCCTCCAGTGCCTTCTGTTGACAAGAACATGCTTTTCTGCAAACAAGTTCAATTAAAAATTCGAGCAAGTATGAAAAACAGGCCCCCTCCACACCCTCTACATTCCATCAGTACTTGCAGATGATGAATGTGTGAACTCTGTGCATACATCATTCTGCACAGTGAAGGTCAAACTACCAGTGATGCAACAGTAAGTAAAGTCTTTTTTTTCCCGGAAAGAAGCTGTGAAGAATAATAATTTCTAAAAATAACGTAATAAAAAGCAAAGCACATCCCATCATTGAAACTCTTGGTTGCTCTAACACATTAACAGATATATTTAGGAATGTATAATATTTACCTTTTTTTCTACAAAAATCCAACATCCTGCACCTTATTTAATTTTAACTGTCCAAGGGTAGTTAAACAACTATACATTATATTAACAAATAAAATGAAATGTATTTATAGTTGGATTAACTAAAAAGTTAATCCAACTATCAGTAATTCCACAGTAAATATTGATGAATTAAAGATAATTTAACATTTTTTGGGTGCTCCCCTGAGTTCACTTCTAGTGTCCCCTTTTTTTTTTTTTTTTTTTTTTTTTTTTTT
>JAVLVB010000635.1:149957-184223 GCA_032876305.1 Orestias chungarensis
AATTAATTGATGATCTTTAATCACTTGTTAAAAGCTTAGGTCTTCACACATAGTTTCTATTACGCTATAAAATAATCTGTAAGATTATTTTGTCTCGATACTGTAAGTGAGTACAGCTATGCATAGTGAGGACAATGGTTTGGGAAGTAAAGGTAAAACTCCAACAAGTGAGAATTTCATAAGGTGGCATCTTGGAGTCACCAATAGACAGTAAATTAGCTGGTTGCTGCAACCATGAAGACAGTTCATCCTTGTTTTCTTTAGCATTAGAATATTTACAACATATACCCAACGTAACATAAAAAAGGTAAACCACATGTGAATCTTCTATACTGTCCTACTGGTAAAAGGCGGTTCAAAGTATTAATTTCAGGGGTGCCAACAACTGTTGCATTATTGGTTTTGTAAAAAACATATAAATATATTTTATCTTTTTTTCTGCTGCCATTCAATCTATTTATTGCTGTTTTTCTGACATGCATATTAAATGTCAGTAATTGTTGAATGTGAAACAATTCTAAACCCAAATAGAAATAAATTGATTTGATGGACAGGATTCAAAACATCAAGAAGAAAAAAAAAACAATCCCCTAGAACATTTGTAATTGAAAGAATATCGGATGCTTTAGGGAGAATATTTTTTTAGGCCATCAAATGCCAAAATCCTTTTTTGTGTGTGTTATTTTAGATTTATCTCTGTATGTGTTCTTGCCAAAGGATTCGTTGCTTTAAATTTGTTGTCACGATGCATGTTAATGATGAGCTTAACAGAAAGACCAGGTTACAAAACACACATGATTCATTTGCAACATTCTGCTGCCATGTTGATGAGTAATTGTTGTTTTGCTTGCATAAGTAGAATATGCATAATTAAATTGTGAGTTATTTTGGTTCACATGGTTTGCACTGTGCCAGGACAGTGTTGGGTAAACCTGTCAAACTAAGCTAAAACACTTTCACATGTTTAACTGCACGGATTTAAGCAATAAAGCTCTCATAATTTTTGTTTTATTTTGTTGGTATTTTTCAGTATTACCATATAAATCTGAAAATGCTGATTCAGACAATGATAAAAGATATATAGTACGGTGGAAAAAAACAAGTAGAACATATTTAATCCTACCTCTAATCTCTATTAGTAATGTGTAATTAAAACCAGCCAAGGTTCATCTGCATGTTATATTTTTCGCCTAGGACTGAAAATTAAATACTTTATCACATACAAAACGTATTTAAATCTTAATGTAGTAACACAATAATATTTGAATGTATTCACTATTTTATCCTTATTATTTATTGATATTATTTTGAATGATTTACTAATATTTATTTGCATAATCCATTAAGTACTTATAATTTCACTGTTAATTAACATTTCTTATATTAGGATATCATTAAAGAGCTGTGTAATCTGATTTAGGGAATCCTCAAATCCATACGTTTGGTGTTACAATCATTATACATTTCGTTTGTTGTATGATAAAGATCTATTACATTGCTCAAATGTCTAATGTTGACCGTTATAGTGGATATGCAAAAGAAGTGTCATTCTCAGATTCATTCTGTTTTTTGTAACCATAAGGCTAATGTAAAATATACTATAACACAAAGCTAATCACAGATCTGGATAGATAAAATATCCAGATCCTGTGTGAAATATAATTAGTCCACTTAAGTCACGAATTCCCTTTGATCCACTTCATTATTTGGTCATTTGAGTTCAGTTTCATTAACTACCCTCAGGTCCAATTTCTAATGAACCCTTATGTAATATAGAAATTACTTTAAGATTAGCTGTCTGACAATATAAAGTATGTTAAAATGTCTAAAAAAGGAAAAGAATTATTCTAAAGAAAATTATGAATTAATGCAAAATCAGAAGAAATACTGAAAGAGTGCACCAACAACTCACCAAGGGAGTCACAAAAGAACCAAAACTATGTCTAAAGTATTCCAAGATCCAACAATTACAAAGAGACTGGGGCAAATGACATCTATGGCAGAGTTTAAAGGTGGAAACAACTGCAAAAGAAAACTAACTAACTTTGATTTTACAGAACTATATTAAAATGTTTTAAAACACTTTTAATATTACATTAAGCAAGTGCAGCATTTCGGAAAAAACAAACTATACTTTAAGTCAAATATCTATGTTGTAGTTTATTGGTGTGGTTTCCATAGCCTTTTCAGGAACTGAAAAACTTCCAATAAGTGATTGAACCCAGGATTCTGAAAAAAATCAACCTCCTAATTGCAACTTTTTATGGAGGTTTAGAAGCAAATACTCATCATTTAAAAACTCTGTCCTGTTCTTACTCTGCTTCTCTTTGTCTAATAATATAATATAGCTCATAATCTGAAATGTGTAGGCATGACAAGAAAATAAATAAGTTACTCACAGCACAAAATAGTTTGAATTGTTTCAAGGAACGTGACCACAAGAAGGGCTATGCATGTAGGAGGCCACGGAGCCCTGCTTTCAACTCCATGCATCACACTTGATTTCAAAAGCTCATCAAGACCTAACAGATTTCTTGTTCATAGCTCAGTCCTCTGCCACAGCAGGGGAGGCAGCAGAACTGAAAAGGGAACAGCGTTTTGTTCTTCGCAATCGTCTCATCCACAAAGGGTCTGTATTCAGCTGGGGTTTGGAATGTTGTGAAGCAACCCAACACTTTAAGGTTAGGTAGAATCCATAGGATGTTCTCCAGCTGCTTGGCATGCAGCACCGTGAACACAGGATCAAGGGAGCTCAAGCGTCTGACAGCAGCACACATCAGAGCACCTCTCGGTGCTGCAATCAAACATTTCACTGACGGTGGCAGTGGAGGCAAAGCTTCATCCGCTTTAAACTCCGCTGCTTTTTCTGGTAATTGCATGATGCTGTGTTCATACCTTTCATTTGAGAAGAGAATCAATTTTTAGTTCATAATTTTGCCAACTTTAAAATGTTGATGGATCTCTTTTGCTTTCCCTTCTGTTGTAAGAGTCTTTTTTTTCACTAAGTACGTTACTGCCGGGAGATCTATTAGAAAATTGGGAGATGTTTCACATGTACTACAATAACAATAGGACGTGTCCATTGGGTGCCTGCTCATGTTCCCACTCCTGTTCACAAAACAGCAGTGGCCTTTTCCACAGTAGTGAAGACTACATACAGATGAGGTGAATCAGGGCTTTTGACATCGTAGTGGCTGAGAATATACTCTAGCATGCTACTCAGCTCTTAACGTTTTTAAGTAACCATTGGTACAAAGCTTTGAAGGATATTTGAAAGAAAACAGTCATTATATAAAGAATATTAAGACAAAACTGTAAAGTTATGATTATTTAAACAGTCTGCAAGTGTCTCATCCTTCTGTTACGCAAACCGCACAGTACAAACATTTAAATATAACAGTTTGGGTTATCTTATACAGCTATGTAATTACATATGTTTTCTTAAAGTTAACACTACTTTCTATAATAGTAGGTCTGATGATATATTTGGCCACTAATGTGGCATCAAACCTAGAGACATCTCAGAAGATGCAATAAAGAATTACTATATTGGCCCTGAATCATTTTTAAGTTTACCCTTTAACTTAAATGAAAAATTCCCACTCACACCTTGGAACTAAATGCACCTTTTCCATTATAAAACAAGCTATTTTCATTCATTTTCCATAGAGTTGTATTTTTAAAGCAAACATTAATGGATTAAAAAATGTGCCTTATGATTTACCCATTGTGTTTCAAGTCTTTGACTTTTCACCACTGCCTGGTGCATCTATTCAATTATTAAGTTGACTTGCTTTTTTGCAAAGGGTTGCTGTGCCCTGACAGTTTCCCAAAGAGTCAGAGGAACAAAAAAAACCAGCACTTAAAAGACTTTTTACTACAAACAGACAACCTCACACTGCATGTTAACACTCACAATTGCAGCCAGTGTGTGATTCCAATCCAAAGCAACATGCAATTCTTCTGAGAATCCAACAAGCTGGAGCATCTGGCTAGAACCCTAAATACACACTAAATGGTCTCCATCTCCTTGTACACATAAAGTCTGACCAGCGGCATTGATCCAAAGCTCTGAATCAGGGACTCAAAAATCATCTTGTGAAAAAACAAGAACAAGCTAAACAAGGAATTTGTTACAAGATATGACTAGATGACAAACAGATTTTTTTGTTAATCTCTGTACCAAAAAACAACAATAAAATACAGTATACACAATAAAATGGCCCAGCTGGTTACCTCTGTTATAGTGATTCTATTACTTATTTTATCTCTAGTTCTGTAAAGAGTGTAAAAACAATTGCTGGATTAAGCAATTAGAAAGTACAGTCACAGAACACTTGAGTATTTAGTACACCTGGCCAATTGGTTGGTAACACATGGCAAATCACATGGCAGCAACTCAGTGTATTTAGGCATCTGGACATGATGGAGATGTTTTAATGGAGTTTAAACTGAGATAACTTCATTAAAACAAAGAGAAATCTAGACCTCAATCTAATAGAGTCTCTTTGGAATGTGGTGAATCGGGGATATTTGAATCATGGATGCGCAACCAACTCATCTGCTGCAACTCTGTAATGCTATTAAGTCAGCGTGGATCAAAATGTATTTAATACATTCATGTCACAAAGATATTTGGAATTGAGAAAGGTCAATGTGATCCAACTTACATGGTTACGTAATAAACTGGTAAATTGCAACGGTCTTAAAAAAGAAAACTTTAAGATTTAAGCACAGCGGAAATTATATTTTCAGACCATCTATTTAAATCTTTGTTTAAAGACATACAACTCTTGTTCAACTGTGTGGCCTGCTACTGAACAGGGATAAAATACAAAAACATAAAGTTGAGAAGATGTTGTCGCAAAACATAAACAGAAGTTTTGCAAGTTCGGCATGTGGTAACACTTGCTTCTAAATGTGAATGCGGGATGAGACAAGCCTGAGCAGATGCTGAATAAGAAGGTGATGATCTGGAGAATTTCAGCTTCATGCACTGCTGCTTCCTAGAATAAAATCATAAAGCTAATAAAGTACAGCAGCTGTTGAGGGGTCCCTTTCTCTGCATGCGCTTCAAACTTGTCATTTATGTTTTCTGCACTGTGGAAAACGGAAGCAGTGATAGCTCCCTGATCTCCAAGAACACTGTTCAACAGGAGGTATTTATTTGTTGTAAAGGGACTTGGCATGATCAAACAATCATTTTGTTATATATATTTTCATCTTTTTTGTTTTGTTTTTTGTAGCTTTGCCTCCTTATCATAGAGTATTGTTACACTGAAGAAAACAATAGTATTTTTAGGTAGAAATATACAAAAAAATATATTTATCAAACAATTAATGTTTAAAAATTGTTTATATTCTACATTTGTGACCTTTGTGTATGACGGTATAATGGCCAACCTTCTGAGCTGAGTTTTTAAAGGAAGCAGTGCAGAGGAGTAATATATTTATGAGCACTAAATGTTTAATTGTGAAAAAGATGAAGTAGCATTTCACACTTCTCCCAGATCCACTCTATTGCGGTCAAAAACGTTCCTTTTTTCATCAAAGTGCCGTTTAAGAGATATACGAAGAAAGTAAGCAAGAGTATGTGGAGACTGTGCCTGTTTTGGTTTCGGAAAAATCTTGACATGAGTTACATTTGTCAGTAGTAATGGAACGGATTTCTTCACTGTGATTCAGCGATGGGACCGAAATGGACAGAGCTGCCACGGATGACAGGATCTTGGTCCACGTGTCAAGTCACAGTGGGTTTGTGGCTGCACACTGAATGTGCCAACACTTCTGTGGAAGACCTAGATTCTGGCTGTCTGTTGAACCCAGTCACACTGCACCCTATGTGCCGGCAATTACAGTTTTAACAGGAAATATGAACATATCGGTTGAAGCTTATGTTACATTTTTAGTGCCTTGACGTGTTTTTTACACTGAACTCTTTCTGCATTCTATCAAAAAAACTACAACCACAACCTTGTGTTTTAGGGGGCCTTTTTGTGAAATATTAAGTAAGAGAAAGTCCCTAAAACATGAATTTCAATGAGAATGTTGGAAGGTTGCTAACCAACACAGAACTTAAAATTTAATATGGCTGTCTCTCATAAAATTTGACAGGAGAGACTAGAGAAGCGGTGCTATGCTAGCCTTTATGACACATAAAAAGCAATAAAAATACATTAAATACACATTTGTTGAATTTTGATAATATGTTTGAACAATTATGTAGGTATACAACGTCTAAAATATGCTTACACTTTACCTCGTGTGTCTGCAGGCCAGTTATAAATGAGAGTGCTGCAAAGATGTGACATGCTGCTCCAGCTGTCTTATCATTTCCAGTTTGGACAGACGTTTTATTGCCATTTGTTTCTTACATTTTGTCACTGTTGAAGTTTTGGTCTATTTTTTTGTCTTGTTGTTTGCAATAAGTGTGTGAGACAAAAACAGGCTGGAACACTCGCATACTTTGTTTTGTAAAAAGTATTTAACTAATAGAAATCAGGTAGTGTCTATACAGGGATCATAATGGAAACCTCTCCAAAATCTCTCTCGTAATTAGCACTTTTTACATCTGGGACGCAAATTAGGAAGAAAGAGCTTGTGCATGCATACGGAGATGTGAACATATGCATGAATGCATGTGTCTCCTATTTGGAGCACTGGGCGCCATTTCACATAAAAGCCTGTCTCCTGCGTCCTACTGAAAGATGTGGACTGGGAAAATAAAACAGAATTAGATAGAGTTTCAGCGTTGAGCCTGTGTCTATGCATGCATGTTGGCAGTCATCTGGTGTGTATGTAAAAGATTTCATAAAAAGCTCCAGGCGACGAAAACTAAAAGATGATGAGAAAGCATTTCACACAAAAGTATTACAGTCAGTATTGAAATGTAACAGAAATGCTGGATTTGATTAGAAAACGGACATGAATGCAAAACAAATTGTAAGCAATTTATTAAACAGAGAGAGATTTCAATGAGTTTGTGTTTAAAGGTGTGAAGATTACAGCTAAACAAAGCTCATAGTAACATTTTTCTATCGCCTCATGTTAGCATCTTTATTAGACTACACACATTCCACAATAAGCGGATACAAACAATCTAATATATTTAAAAAGTAGGCTACTTGACGATTTTACACAGATTATTGGTTTCACTAACACCATACTGGTTTGTAAGATTTAAACCATCAGGTCTCAGCATAAGGCATCCATTATTTGGAAACCTTTCGGAAAGTTACTGCAAACATGCTTTTCAACATATAATTGGGTTTTTAACTTAGTCAACTCAGCAGGCTGCCTATTCAGTGCCACCTTACCTCAGTATAAGAACTCCTTCAGTTCGACATCTTCTGCCTGCGAAGGATTTTATGTCAAAAGCAATGGCTGAAATAGAAAAGCATATAAAATAGGAGGCAGGGATTCAGTCAACTGTAAATCACTGCATTGAATTTTGTATCCTTGTACAAGCAAATATGCTCCCTGATAGAGACGAATCTATGTTCTCCAAACATACGGGGCATTGCGAAGGTGTTCATAACTTTAGTTAGTCATAGTCTGTCATATTACAACCGCTAATTTTTATACATATCTGCAAATAGGGAAGAATTGAAAAATTACAATTGCTTTTACAAATAAGAGTTTACAAAGACTAGTGTAAAATTGCAGTATGTATTCTCATACCCCTAATCAAGATCTTGTCTAAGAATATCCTTACGAAAATAATCTATTTAGTAAACACGGTACCACTTATTGCAATTTTATTTAATGCAACTGTGAAGCAGGAATATCAAACTCCAGTCCTTAAAGGCCATTGTTCCGCAACTTTAAGATTTATCTCCTGCCCAAAACACCTAAATCAAATGGTTGAAATAACTCCTCAGGATGTTGTCAGGTTCTACACAGCCCTACCTATATGCATGTCCTAATTATTTGATACAGCCGTGTTCAAGCAGAAACAGGGGGCTGGTTTGACACACGTGCCCTAGAGGACTGTTAGTGAACATTACAGAACAATCAGCATCATAAGTTGCTCAGGTCAGATAAAACAAACATTTTGCCAAACCTTAACACGCCATACATGTGCTGAAACATAGTGGTGGCTGCATCATGCGAGGAAGCTCCAATACATTTCCTAAACAAAACAATATATACACTAAATGTGTTTTGAAAAAGTGGCAAATGTTTAATTTTGATTAATACTTTTGGAAGGCTTACCTATAATGATCCACCAAATACATTATAAAACATAAACGTTGTTTAAGGGAATTCTGCAGCAGCAACAACCACTAATATAGGGCTGTAATTTTATATTTGGTAGTATAAGAAGCTGACATATTCCCAGTCGTATAATGCATTAGGGGTAATTGCAGGGTCACTAATTGTACAGTTTCTGATGTTGGAGAATAGTATTTTCCCTCTTTATACCAGCAATTATAAGGCTGTCAAGTAATGGCAACATTAAATTGTGATTCATTGCATTACAGTGTTAAAAAATGAGAAACTAATTTCAGATTCAACTGTAAATCTTTTGCCAAAATGTAAGAATTTTTAAGTTAGATACCTGGTTGGACAGTCTCACAGCTGCAGAGGAGAATGTGAAACTTGTTATGTTGCTTCTGGTAATCTTCAGTGGAACACGATCGACTTTATTAGACATTTCACCAAAGAACACAGGCAGATAATGTGCACATACACCACACTTGAACACAAAAAATGCATTGTGGTGTATATTCTATGTAAAACAATATAGGGCTGGTGGGAGTTCCTCTAATAGCCAGTGGGTTCATGGTTTGAACCTCTGCTTTCTGTTTTTGTCATTGTGTCCTTGAGCAAGATACATCCCCTGCCATCCCTTCTGGTGGTGTTCAGAGGCCTTTTTAACCTCTGGCAAGAACCATTTGACCTATGTCAAATAATCTCAGTTTGTTCTATGTTTTTTTTTTCCCCCAAGGACTATTTGTCCTGGAAAGCCTTGCAAATATCTGTTGTTTTACAAATCCAAACATTATCCAAGATTTCATCACATGAAGAGCATTACAGATGTTTGTCTAGCTTATTGTACCTAGGAGTGGTATTCCTGTAAGCCAATAAACTGACAGCCACCATCACCTATGAGCTATTGTGGCAGACCCAATAATGATCAGTGTGTGTTCTTCACAGGAACGATTTCAGGTAGTCTTGTGTGTGCCAACCACATTGAGGAACGTTTGATCCATAAATGGTCCAGCTGAATCCATTGCCATGGAGTGGACGGCCACTCCTACACGTCCAGATGCTGGTTGAGGCTTGTGCAGTGTCTGCTTGCAACCAGTCCCTGATATTTCAGTCTGTGCCATACTCCTGCCAAGGCTTTCATCTTAACCACAACCACATGTCTATTGTATAGTAAGTCTAGTACCCTTGTAGGTAGTTTGAGTGGCGAGATGGCATGGGTTCCCCACTTGACACATCCATGGCAAATAAATATTTGGTCCATTTTGTTGGAGTACACATAGAACTGTCATTAACAATAGCCAGCCTTTCACAGTTAAATTGTACATTTGATATAGAATTTTCTCAGCTTGTTTTTCTTTTCACCTCAGCACTTATTACACATAGGGGTTTTAATTTTTAAAACACAGTTGCTGGATCAGTGGTTTCAGTTGTAAATGTATTGGGAGCACTTACTTAATCTCTTTGAAACTTTTGTAAGATAATTTGACTGATATGATAAGGCTGTGCGACAAGTTATACGTTTTTGCTTCAATCGCAGTCAGTAAAACATAACTTTCCTCTTTTAGTCTACTTTGTTAGAAGTCAGTAAAACAAAACTTTCTTCTTATCCTCTACTTTGTTACCCAGACAGTATGGTTTAACTCCATCCTTATATGTTCCCTAATCTTCCGTGTAACGTGACTTACTTTACTAGACATTTTGCAAAAGAACAAAGCCAAATTAATGCACACACACTTCATGTTATTTTAAATATTTAGAACACAAGATAGTGTCACTTAATCATGCAGTTCTATTGCATAATTCCACAGCAATACTTAAATTTACAGAACTTTCCCAAATAGGTGGACTTTGTAAAAGTTATGTAGACTTTGCTCTTGTAGAGTTTTGTTATCCTGGCTGACTATATGGGGTGAAAGCCAGTGAAGACTATTTAACTTTAAGTCAAGAAAGCTAGATGAAAGTAAGTCGCTAAGCAGGAAGAAGCAATAAAATAGAAAGAAAATCGAGAATTATTCTGCAAAGTTAAAAATGATTTTCAATCAATTTTCATAGATGGTTGAACTTACACTTTTTTTAGTGATTTTATGAAATAAACCACAAAGTTGTCGACATTTGTGGGATATAAGCAGATTTATAGATGGTTTTCCATTTGTTAGACAAATAAAATTGTAAATACTGTTGTATACTTTAGTGCTCATTTAGTGTTTTCTCTTATACCTGTAAAAAAATCCAATACAACCTTTTGCCTTCATATTCACAAAATTAGTAAAATCCTTCTTTGTGTAATTTAATCACAGTATGAATCCAGTTGTTCTATGAAGGCCTCTGAGCGTTCCTGGACAACACTACTGAACAAAAAACATTATAAGGACAAAAACACTGCAGACAGGCCAGAAATTGGGTATTTATGAAGCTGTTGTAAGAAAATAGAAATTTTATGGCCCTAGCACAAACTTTGACATGGTCATGGTAAAAAAGAATCTTACAAGCAGTCAAGAGACCAATAGTAACTTTGGAAAATTTCAATTAAAAAATGCAAGAATTTGTTTTTACAAAACAAATATAGACATTGTGAAACGTCTATATTTGTTAAGGAAAGCAGCAAGAAGACCATTTGTCCCAGATCATGTGAGGGACAGACAGAACTTGCATAAGACGCTGTTCTGGTCAGATTAGACCACAATCTCAGTTTTTAGGATTTGTACGGCCCCATACATGGGAGAGACGTCCATCACCCAAAAGACACCACACATTATCCTAAACATACCAGCCACATGCTGTGATGAGGCTTTTATTTTTCAGGGAAAAGGAAGGTGATTATAGTTAATGGAAAGATGGATGGAGATAAATACAAGCAATCCTGGAAGTAAATTCCGGACTCTCCGACTGGAGAGGAACGACCAAGGATATACAGCAACGATACAAAGCAAGAGTTTGAGTCAAAGCATAATGATAGGTAAGAGATGCAATGGAAAAAATAGTATTAATCACAATACATTTCTTTCCTATAAATTATTTTTAAAGTTTTATAAATTGCCATGTGGTCTTCAAAGCATCTCTTTTGGTTGCCTTCCCCTTTATCTTTGCTGGCACGACAACAACTGCGACTCACTGAATAATGTAAAAACCGTGACAGGAGTATGCCTTGTCACTTGCAGCTTTGTGAACAGAGCTTAAAAAGCAGGTCCACTTGTAAAGTAGTGCTACAAAGTGCTAGCAGTGGTCAAAAACTCCACAGGGTGCCCTTGAGGTCATATTGGTGCAAAATACCCCAGAAATCTAATAAGAAAAAACTGTTTCAAAGCTTTCCCAAAGGGATGTAAAAAAGAAGTGGGAGGTGAATAAAGCAGAGGTGCGAATTCACTCTAAACTGTGCCCACTTTACAGTAGTCTACAAATTTTACAATACCTCAAGGTTTAACCTGTACTTTATAGGAGGAAATGTGGATTTTTTATTTTATTAGTGATAATTGTGACATTTATGTTATATATAAATGTATCATTATATATTGCTTCTAGCATAAAAGCCAGCCTATTCACAAAACTTTGAGTTTACTGACAGCATCACATTTTTATTGGCTTTAAACACATGGAGCACAGCATTTACCGTTGTGTGGCAGCGTTGCTTCAAAAATGTTTTCTGGAGTAGGACTTTTAAATATAAAGAAATCTGGCGATAATATGTGCAAATGTTGAAGTAGGAATATTATATACGATATTTCCACAATTTCTTATCTTCTCTCTTTTTTGTCTCCTGTGACCTTGAGCATTTTGTTGCATCATCACTAGTTTCCAATGTGAGCATCTGTTGCTGTAAGACCCTCTCCAACCATGTATTACTACATCAGCATGTAAAATGCAAGACAACAATTATTGCATGGTATGACAGTATTTATCATTAGCATCTAAAGCCTGTCTCACAAAACCTCCAATGGCTTTAATGATTCATTTTAAACTCTAAATATTTTTTTACATCAATGTCCAAGAATGTATATATGTAAAAACCTCGTATTGTTAAGTCTGTTAAAAATATCATAGCAAATTAAAAAATATGATAAGTGTAGGCTAATCACGCTTTTGGTTTAACCATTAAAATTAGAGTAACTTTAATGCCGCTCCAGTTTAATCAGTTGTTGGCTCAAAACTCAAACCTCTTTATATATTTTTCCAGATTCCAGTTTACTGCAGGTAAGATACTGACTGATGACTGAGCATCTCCAGTCCAAACTTTTATCTGACTTTTAAATTGTAAATAAAAGATGTTATTCTTGGAAAACCCTATCTTATTTGAAATTAAACTTTTATTCTGCCACCATCTTATTACGGGTAATACCTTCCTAACAGTAGCTTTGGCACGCCTCAAACACCCAAAATCAAATTGGAAAACTGTAAATTGGTCAAGCATGGGCTCTTTATTTCTCCCCATTTTCAGTAAAATGGGAGTTAGATGATATACAAACTGAAACTCTGTATTGTTTTGTAAATCCGTTCATTCATGAAAACATGATTCAACACAGCCATTTCCTCTGGATGCCTGTGGTTTCCAAAAGGAAATTTTTCACCCAAGGTTGCGCTAATTGTCCAGCACATGTAAGCGAGCCCATGAGCTTTGTATTTCTCACATTTCTTTGATGTTCCTCTCTTGCAGTCTTTGCAGGAATTAGCCTTCAAGGCGATTTAAATGCACACTGCACTTCCAGCTCGGTCTTAGCTCCGTCTTCATTGTCCCTCTCACAGCAGCCTTGCCCGGTCCAACCCAAACAAGCTGCTAATGAGGCCAAACCTCCATATTCGTGCTGAGACACACTAACAGACACGTGGCTCAGGACCAAGATCTCCCAACCATCTGTCAGCATTTTATACATCTTAATCTCTGTATCTCACTCTCACTAGGTTTCCTTGTCCTTTGTTTCCAATTTTCCCTCTAAGGAGACAGGTGTTTGTGGGCCTGTGGGCTCCGGAAATATGCCACAGCACAGAATGGCAAATACAGGTGGCATTGATAGGATAGACACTGCAACATGATAAAAAGGACCTCTGCCTTGCACGTAACCTTGTTTTAATCTGTTCACCTTTTGGTATGTTTCTGACGATCCGCTTTTAACTGACAAGAGAGCAGCAGATGTTGTGGATTTAAGCTGTAATCGTTGAGCTATAGCTGTGGGAGCCAGAGGCGCTTATATGTTCTGAAATAACAGCACCCTCCTCACTGTGCGATTCTGTTTTTATCCCAAAAAAACTCTTCACTTTACGCTTGTTCATTTGAATCAACCTCTTTGCAATTTTTAAATGGATTCCTCTCTTTTCCATACATAAAAAAAACATTTTTGCCTTTTTCAGCTTCATCAATCTGACTTCATGCTAGCTACACAGCCATCCTTCCCTATTTCAACCCTCTGCAACAGATTCCTCACCCAACCTGGAGCTGCTTCTCAATTTCTAATTTGATCGGCCCATAATGCATGATACCAGTCCATTAGCATTCCTAGAGTCTTTCTCGCCTCCAATGAGATGAAGAAGAATTGATTGATTTATCCCTGATACAATGGAAACAAACTCAATGAGCATGGTCATTGGAATTAACTTTTGGCAACAATCTGCCGCCTTTATTTCAAGTTTGAGCTGGCAAACTCTTTAAGATAGTTTGAAAAGCTAAAAATAATGCAGTAGTTTTCTGTTTGATTTTACAGAGGATATTTTTTCTTTTCTGGGAACACTTCATCACATCTACAGTGTATTATAGCTCTGACTACTTTGTGTTTGAGCACACCTGCCCCCACTCCCCCAAAAAAACAAGATTGTGATTGTTCTGATTAGTACATCGGGAGGTAGCAAGTGTCAGCAAATGTGACCCTACTTTGTCCCCCAGAATGATCCCCCACAATAGACTCTTGCTTTACATGTACATTTCAAATGTTACACAGAAAAAGACAAAAAAAAACTCCCTTAAATCTAAAAAAATGTAATGAAATTCATGAATAAAATTTACACTTCATTACGCAGTTTTCTTTTTGTAAAAGGCACATTGGGGAACTTTTTAAATGTTTGGAGGTTGTTTTCTTTTCTCCAAATGTGGTAGTTTAATGCTTCACAATTGTATGTTTCTAAGCGCTCCTGAGGATCCAAGTTTGAAGAAATGGAACACAAGAAGTGGAATTGTATCGCTATAAACATAAGCCTGAACATAAGCCTAATGTGTCACAAGGCCAATTGCAATACTTACATTGTATTTTCAGAATCCATTGACGAAATACATGAAAGCATTGTCCATTTAGCTGTATAAAAGGACTCTAGACTGGTCCTGACAGTTTATTGTTAATGGAATGTTTTGACAGAACGATTTAAGGCCTCGAGCACAAAAAAGATGCCATGTCACAGCCTAGATCATTCAAAACCTGTTTTCTTCAACATCTCTTCGAGTTCACTGCATGTGAAAGGGTTTCAGAGAAATGGAGCTGTTATGGAACAGAGTATTGCTATTCTTGGATGTGCAGTACTCAAAACAGTTTTTTATGTCATCATGTCGGAATTAGATTTTCTTGTTGAATATATTCCACAAAGGATTAGAACAGAGAAAATGTTTGACTGCATGTTTAACCAAGTACCAACAAGGTGTACCTGGTAAAGTGGGTGGGAGCACACTGTGTGTATATTGGGATAAAAAGTTAAAATTTTACATTGTGAGTATGATGTTCCCTTCTTTTTCTATTCATTACATACATATTTCACAATGCTGGAATAAACCATTCTATATGCAGACTCGCTGCATATAGAATATTTAATTTCCACCTATGTGTTGGAAGAAACATTGGCTGCAATAGTTAACAGTACTTGAGGTACCTTCTGCATTCATTTAACATTCATCCAGCATTTAGTGATCATGTTGCAGTGGTACCCTTTTTAGCTTCATTAGGGCTACTCCAAGTTGTGTACCCATCAATACATATGGATATCAAAAAAGTTAATCAATACAGAACATATTTAGTTGCATAGAACTGTGGTGCTGGAGGTTTTCTCTCACTCTAAAGATTTAATTACATTGTTCTATCTGACTATGTTAAACTTTTGAAAGAGATAACTTGGCCTGACAAAGTAGACTTATCTTTATTTTTAATAAAAATGATTATTTGTCCCTAATTTAACACTTCGTGATCTGTGTCCTACAAATATTTTGAGTTCTGCTATCTCACACTCTTTAGCCCAGATAACAAAGAGAGGCCAGAGATCCAGAGAGACTAGAAATAACAGTGAGAGATGGCAGAAGGGCAATCAGAAGGGGTCTTTGTTCCAGTGCTTGATGTTTTGATGCCAATTATATTTCATTAGATCAACTCTAAAATAAATTTTTTGATTATACATTCTTTTAAAACAGATTCACTTAGGCAAAAAAAAAAACTATTTAGTCTCTAGTGTTATCATGTGTTATACAGAGTGATGTCTCACTTTAGTACCACCATCCTCTGACCAGTTTATTACTAATTAGACGCAAATATTAAAAGAACTGAAAATATTCAGTTACCTGCAGGCAAGCTCTGTTCTAAAGAAGTTTAGATGACATAACCTTATATAGTTAGAGCACAGAACCATTACTTTTATATTTAATTGGGTTTTTGTGTGCACCCACATTCGATTATTACACCAGTATTAACATACAAAAAAGGTTCCTAGGAGAATTATTACAATGAATAGTTTCTGTGCCCTGTAATACCCCACATCTGCATGCACACAGACCGGTAGGGATATCACATACTTTAAACTGAACTGATGCTCAGTCAGATAAGGTGAGACATACACTCTATTAAATCAGGATGGGGATAATCTCTGCAGACCATGTCTCATTATTGTGCAATTTTGAGTGTTTGCTCCAGCATTTAAACAGATGCCTAGGTCATGCTCTAGGCAGCGAATCATCTCCATGAGCATGTCCTGTACTGACTACAGAGCCTAAAGACTTTTAAAAAAAACACAGAATTTGTACATGCTTCAGTATTTAAATGACAAAGCTGACATCAAAAAAATGAAGCAACCTGCAAACATTGTTCCCCAGAATGAATAGATTAATTTTTCATCCGTTTTTCTGCCCCTGTAGAGAAGCTTTCAATTGGAAACGTAAGACTACATGGAGGGCTGCAAGAATGCTTGAATAAGCCTCCACGGAGAGGAATTGATAAACATAAGCTGTCAGGATGATAAAATATAAGTTTTTAATTGAGTTGTTTTAATTTTTAATTTTGTTACAAAACACTCTCATACACACACCTCTGGAAACGCTGTAAGAGAGCTCTGCTTTTTAACTGAAGCTGCCCATCTACGGTCAGTCCGTAAAATTTCCGGCTGAATCAGGTCTGAAATGTAAAATTCCCTCTGATAAATGGAATATATGACAGCCCCCATTCCTTTCTGTCTCTCCCCACCCTTTATCCTCTACTCTCTCTGGGAGATTGCTGTGGATGGCCTGTCCCCTTTGAAGTGAGCAGAGCGAGGACTTAGCTCCGCTCTGGCCTCGCTGATTGATTCCGATTCCTGAAGGTATTACCATGCTAACTCTTTAAGGTAGCCCTGTGCTCCGTAGCTGGCGGACCACATGGGGCTATTTTGGGGTTTCTAACGAAAATGATCGGAGCAGGAAAAACAAGCACGAGTTGCAAGAGTAAACAAAATAAACCTCATGTAAAGTTTATGATCTTTTAATCCAAATTTTCAACACCTGTTAAGTTCCGTTATTGTTTTCGTATAAAAAACTGCTGGCAGCCGAATATGGGGAGTGAAGAACTGGATTATATTGTATTACTGTCTTTTCTAGCGACATCTTGAGGCGATTAAAGAGGGGTTAAGTCGTTTACCAGTTTCTTATTCAACCATCTCTACAACACTACATCCTTTTTCTCTTTGTGCGTTGTAAATATGTTTTTAAATACATTACGAAAGTATTCATGTCGCCGTTGAACCCAACAGCCTTTTTTTTTTTGTCCACTGTTACATTCACAAACATCAATGCCAACAGTTTAACAAATAAATGTAAGGTGCTTTTTCTTTCGCTCAACAGCCTCTACTTTGAATACCCAAAATAAAATCAGTATAATCATATAACCTGCCATGAAGGAGACACACATAAAAAACACATAGAAGAACTCTCTCTGAACAGAAGAGACCAGACCTTAACTTTTCTGTCTTAATTGAAATATGCTGTGTGTGTTAGAAAGGTAAAAGTCTGCATGAGGGTGGCAGCACCATGCTCTCCAAAAACTGAAGACAATGACACAAAACACATAAGCAGAGCTGGAATCAAAGCATATTCATGTATTAGATTGCCCTAGTCAAAATACAGAACCAAATCAAATTGAGAATCTATTTCCAAACTTGAAAGTTTATGTTCAAAGCTTTTATCCATCTAACTAGATTAAGCTTTAGTTAATCTTTAATAGCAGAGAAGCTTCAGCATCGAAATGTGCAAAGGTGGTAAATACACAAAAACTTGAAGATTTAGTTCTGTCATAAATAGGCCAAAACATTTCTTCTTTATTCTTTATTATAGGAAAACAGAAAACAAACAGAAAATAATGTAGTGTTGGTCTATCACATAAAGCCCTATTAATTACATTCAAGATTGTTAGACTTCATTATTATATGTATACACATTTTTGTGAAATGTAGTGTTACAGATACTGTTCTATTTTATGTGTATTTTTTATACATTGCATATTTTCTGTATATTTTCAGAAGTTCTAATTTATATTTTAGGAAGTTTATTGCACTATTGCATGGCAGTCACAGGAGTGGCCCTCCGATCTCATTGTACATTCTGTACAATCACAATAAAGGCATAATTCGTATTAGTCCTGGTTGCTACATGACAAAATATGGGAAGCTTCAAAGGGTATAAATAGTTTTGCAAGGCACTGTACAAAGATAGCAAATAATTGCTTTAATTGATGCGGACAAGCACATAGCATCATTAGAAAAGGCCTCGGCTCCATCGTGTTGCCGCTCCCTTACATGTGAGTACATGAAAAACCTTTCCCGGTGCAGGAGTCTGGGGAAAAGCTTGCGAGATGACATTTGGCGAGGATGTAGCTGTCTTGATCTGTTGCTGAGTGGAGCGTGTAAGCTCCTCCAGACTGGAGGAGACAGATGGGAAGAGGCAAGGCAGGTAAAAGTAGGTGGAGGAAAATGCAGAACAAAACACATCCAAAGATGTATGCAAAAATCCTGGCATTCTGTGAGTTACAGTGACATTTTATAAAGACATCATGTTTTAACATGTGAACGGATACAAAAATCTATTATTAAATCTCATTAAATTTTTCATGCTTCGTGGTTTTTCCTTCTTTACTACATTGCTATCTATATAAACCCTTTTCTTCACTGCAGCGCTGAAAAACACAGAATACAAATTGGATTAAGCAAAACAAAAATTGCTTTGCTGTTACTTTGACATACCCTATGAGAAAAACAGGTCAATAATACTTCTTTCAAGCCCACTGAGCCACATATTTCTGTGCAAACACTTCTACGGGACTGCAATACATCCTGTGACTTGTCTACCTCACTTAGAATTTTACTATCTTAATCAATAAAAGAACGTGACATTGATTAGGTTCAATACAATTAAAGACTTTTCCAGGACTACATGTTCAGATCGATGGCCACTGACTGATTAGGTTAGGCAAAAGACTCACTTCAACTGATTAGACAGATTTATTGTGGCAATCAAGTGTGTTAATGAGGAGGGTCACGTTTGAAATTCACATATTTGTGAGTCAATGTTCAGTGTGGGCTTATTGTCGTTGAGCGTTACAGAAAAGAATGAAAGAAGGAAAAAAAACACAACCTGCCTCAATAATATAGACCAACGCACTCGTCTTCACTGCCCTGAATTTGAAGCAGTTAAGCACAAATCTGCTCCACAGATGAACGATTTGCTCCCAGAGTCAGGGGCTGAATTGTGTTAGTCACATATTTTAGAAAGAAGCAAAACAAAAACAAAAAATAAAACCTGATAAGAATATGATGAATAGTTACATTTGGTCACGTCAAGCAGTGAAAATATTGAAGTAGTGAAGTGACTGGACAGTTAAACCAATGTTTGCTTGTTAAATAGCACCTTTTAATTGAAATACTTTGTGATTGCATGGCTTCCTAAAACAATTCACTTTGCACCTTTAACTGTAAAGTGGAGATCCCTTTCGTTATCTGAAGAAACGTTTTGTGGTCTGACAAAGCAGATCTTGGACTGACTGGCAATGTGAGATGTTAGGTGGCTATACATTGCACTAACTACAGGCATGGTGGTGGTATAATTATACGGTGGGGCTGTTTTGCTGTCACAAGTACAGTTTGGATGATAAATTGAAGAAAGACATGTTCAAAGACATGTTCAGACATGTAACTTCCCCTTTGATCAACAACTACATTTTTATTACTTGGATGATCAGGTGAATATAAGAAATAATACATATCAATTTGTTTCCTGTTTATTTTATTATTATCCTCATACTGTTTTTATTAAATATGTTGTTTATTTACTTGCACATTTTTATTGTTTTATTTTTGTCATGCCTTTTCTTTCCACCTGTTCTGTCCTTTGTACATCCATTTTCAGAGTTCTCTTTTTTTCATTGTGTCTCTTTGTTGGTAATTTCAGAAAGGGGTAAGGAGAGGGACGTGGGCCCGATGGACAGGCACTCAGACTCAGGTTTTCTCCAATTGCTTACCATGGTGCAGGACAAGACATTCCCAAAACATAGTTCTTTCAAAGTGTTTAAGTCTATTGGCAGCCTTTCCCAACAGTTCTAACACACACTGCTAACCTCATGTGTGCATTGCAGGCTTCATAAAAATCTTGTTTAGTTTCTATAACCACCAGTGGGAACCAAATCCTTGGTAAGCAATGAATGTTGACCAGTAGGGGTGGAGCTGACTCTAAATCCCCACCCAACATACCTTCCTACCTCTCCACATTTTTTCAATTCATCTCTTACAAAGAGTCAGAAAAAAAGGATTAGATATTACAGAGGAAATTGATAAAAGTATGATAAAATAATCAGTGACAGTAAATAAAAAAAGACAAAACTTCCATAAAAAACATGAATAATAAAATCAAAAAAGAAAACTAGTAAAGTGTCAATAAGACAGAAAATATAATAGCAATAATGTTTGATCGAATGAGTTGATAAAGTTGCATCAATTAGTTCATTAAGCCATTTATTTATCTTTAAGTCTATTGACAAATTGGCTGAATCTGTCCCCCATTTAAAACAGGGATTTGAAGTATTTATAACATGCAGGGGTTTTTGTTTTTCTCTTTCTGTGCCCTCTTCCACTAGACTTTTAAAGCAATCTGAAATGCTTTGAATAATTTACATCTTTCAAAAAAAAGCCCTCAAGCAGTAGTGGGTTTTTTTTTTGTTTTTTTTTTTCATAAACCAAGCCCTGTGCTTAATTTTTGACTGAGCTCTATGCAGCTCAGTAGAAAGAAAAACTAAAATGCACTTACAATGTTTACTTTAAATCAAAGGTCAGGGCTGATTTATTTTCATCCTCACTTTAACATTTACCTCAAGACCTACACTTAGACCTCAAGGCAGAGCAGGTGATAAAAATCTGTCAGACTAACTGGCTATTATATATATAGCATTATGCTTTTTGTGTGGTTGCATACTCCTCTCGCTACTGCAAGACTGATTGCAGCTGTATTGATTTGACCAGCAGCGGAATCGACCTGAAACATGCTTGACTTCATCCTGTCCTCCCACCCAGTCCATCTCGCCATCTGTGCTTTTCATCATTCTTCAGAGCGGGCCATTTTCCTTCACCTCAAGCTGGTCTATTTCCTTTTTTACAAATCGCTTCCCCTCAACATATCAACCAACCCCCTTTTTTTTTTTGAAGCGCTCTCCTTTATACCCTGTCTTTATCCATCTGGACATGTTCTCCACTTTCTACTTTGCTTTCATCAAGCATCCAGTTTTCAAATGTATCACCATCATCTTCGGCTCAGCCTGTTACCAATTGGTTCTGCATTGCTTTCTGTACTTTCGACCCACTTCTTCTCCCACTTTTAACACAGGAACTTCCTTTTTGCCACATATTCTCTCTCCTCATACCCCCTGCCCCAACCCAGTTCAAATCAACCCCCAAAACTCCCATCCTTTCTTACTTCTCGGGTGATTAAGCGATGGTTGGCCAGGCACAGCTGGTGCAGCTGGGCAGCTAGCCCATCTTTAGGACAGCTATGAGGCTGTGTCATTGCCAAAATCTCACTGGACTAGCAGTGCTGCATCCCTACAACAGTCCATAAAATCTCATGGGAAACCAGTTTATCATTAGTTTTGTGTTAGAATTATATTTCAGGTCCTAGGTGTCTACGCAAGATATAAAACCTCCCTACTGTGAGATTGAGTGCTGCTGTGAGTCTTCCTCATCCAGCGTTTTGGCTTACTGAGTGGGAACACTGACATTAACTATTTGGCTAGAAAGGCCAACTTTGATATTGCATTTGGAGAAAAGGTCTGGCAAAACGTGGTTCATGTGGGGGTCACACGTTCTACTTGAAAGGTTAGACAAAGTCGAGTGTGAGCAGTTAGGAACCAAACTTCCAACCTTTGCAATTACAACGCTTAAAGTGAGTCAGGACGCCCTCCGAACTCTGCAGAGAGCTTGATGAACTGTGCTAAGCTTCAATGTTCTTGGCAGACGTTTTTCTAGATTCTATTCTCACTTTCCCGTAATTACTTTGAGGTCATGTTAACGGTTTTAGGAGATTAAGACAGTACAAGTTAAGGGGGAGGAGAAAAGAAGATGGAGGGAGAAAGTGGACGTCCTTATCTGGCCTACAAATGTCTGCAAATGTACTTTATTCTGCTCTGTGTTGTGATCAGATTTATCAGATCGTGACATCCAGGGACAAGCTACATATTTGTTTCAGCAGCCCTACTAAAATTCCCCTTACATGAACAGATAATGTATGAGATGTTGGTTTGATAATAATTACTTTGAAAATTAGAAATGCAAAAGGTGATTCAAAATAAAAAAGTACCCCTGCTGTATCTAATGTAGCTAAACAACAATCAATATATTGCTGTGATATTGAAAATCATTATTTTCAATATATATTTAGCTATTTAGTTTATGGATGCATAGTTACTAACCAGTAGACATACTATGAAGATAAAGATTGAAAATTTAAATCAGTCTGAAACCTAATTTAATTTCACGCATTCAGATAAACTTTAAAGTCAGACTCTGTGGTCTGTTTCAAACCATTTTATCCGTGACTCTGACCGTCAAAGACGATCACAATGAGATCTGGCCGGACAACAATCAGCATTTTTTAACCATCTGACCTTGAATATGAATGTGAAACTGTAGATTGTTTCAGACAAAGTACGTTTACATTTATGCATTAAGCAGACACTTTCATCCATTTAGCAGACACTTTCATCCAAAGGGAATTTAAGAAGAGGGTTGAACATTGAACTATGACACAATTGCTAATGCAGTTTCCAGGAAGAGGATTTAACATTAAGAATTTGCCATTTACCTACAACATTTAATTAAAACATTTATTGCACAATTAACATACATTGAGTGCTACTGTATATGCTGTCAGGAAGTAGTAAGTCCATTTAGATCTTTCAGGGCAAACGATACTCTCAGAAGATCTGGGTCTTCAAAGTATACATAGATTGTTTAATGTATATTACTTTCTAATTATTTTTATGAACTTTCTTATGGATTCAAAATTCCAATTTGTTTGTTAAAAAAACACTTTTCCCTATATAATAATGTTTTAAACTGCTCTATGCCTAAGAAACGTATAGTTTGTACAAACAATGTTCAGCAAATATATTATGTTTCTTTGGTTAGTGTAAATAAGCAGTGGTGACAGAAATGTATATATATAATATAGTAAAGTGACACACACCACGTGACAGAAGGAGGTTACATTTGTTTTTAAGCTCAGCTAAATTGGCTAGAATACGGTCAACAGTCCTCCGTTGCTTCTCATGTTTTATACAGTGAGTGCAGTAACAGCAGCGAGTGTGTGTGTGTGTTTGAAACGGCGTGTGATGCAATCATAAATAATCTATAAACACCTCTCTTTCATTAGGCAACAGACCCTAAATGTGCCAACCCCCAGCTACCAAAAAAATAAGAAAAAAATCCGTTCTATCAGCAATGGCTACACTATGTTGGCAGTTTTATTTAAGGCTCGCTATATCAAATCTTGTCTCTCTCAGCACATAGTGTAGTTGTGAGTGATGATCAGCCTCTTATGAGATCTCCATATATCAAGAGGAAATCTAGTTTACAGCTGTAAACATGCCATAAAGGAAGCATTTCATTCAAGGCCGTTACATGCCGTTTGAATGATTACAGACACATAAATAAAATCCCGCTCCATGAAAGAGACAATCACGCTTGATTATTAAAGACGGTGCCTTCGATGCATCACGTAAATTCGTTCTGAATTTGTAAATCATGCATAGGAAAATGGCTGAGTCATGGTAGCAATATAAGCTAAGTCCAGTGAAGTATTACCACGTGAAACATTACATTTTGTTTCACTATCAACAAACACGTTACTTTACTTTATGCCTTTTCCAGCAACGAGGTGTCAGATAAGACTGATTCATTTAAATATTAATACAACCACATACTGTTAACGCCAGCTTTTTCAAGTTTGCCTATAATCACTCTTTCCATCGCGTTCACGTCTCATCCTGTTTCTTTACAATACTTCCAGCTGAACATCTGATTGTTACATAAGACTTAAGTGTGCAGCAACACTATCTCTCTCTCTCTCACACACACACACACACACACACACACACACACACACACACACACACACACACACACACACACACACACACACACACACACAGTTAAACCATGCCTCAGTGTTATAATGGGGCTCAGACCGAAGACCTAAATAAGCTGTGGCAGCAACCAAATAGCGCTTTCTCAGACGTCCCGCCTCTTCCTGTTCCCTAACATCACTCAATCTCTACGTTCTTTTGTCACTCTGAGGCACACGTCAAACAAACTCCTGCGAAGCGCTCTTTTTAATTTCATCAATTTTGTGTTCCAGTGTGTTTAGGTGGTCGGGCTTATGAGATAAGGATCGAGAACACTATGAGATAGAAAGTCATTTTCAACAAAAATGTTTCATTTTAGTAATATAAGGGTATTTGTTTAAAATTATTTTTTTTACCAACAGTTTACCACAAATCTTAAACATGTAAAACTATTACCAACATATTGATTGTTTTGTAGGGGACTAGTTGGTTGTTTTGTTCTGAATTATGGGATTCTCTGTATGGAGTGATGCCTGCCAGCTTTGACAACAATGAAAAGATATTTGGCTTCTTGACTGATAAATATTATCTCTCACTTCGTAGTCAGATTACAACCTGTTATGATCTGTATTATACATCTTGCCAACAACTTGCCAACACTAAAGTGTAGCATTGTTACCTAGGTGAAGAAAATGAAAGCATAACTGTTTTTAGAATCAGCAAGCTCTTTAAAAAAATTCAATTCAAGGAAACGGAGATGTTAGAAGCTATTTAAATGTTCAAGATATATTGCGTCTTGTTCTGAATACATGTTGAGAAATGTTCGTAGATTATCCAGGTTCCTACTTTCAGCAGATAACAGTGGGGTAAGTTGAGTACAGCACTGTCATACACTTTTGTGCTTTCAACCTTAATCTACATTATGCTGCATTTAGAGAACTGACAGCTTTTTGGAAATTGTACAGTTGCTGTAAAGGCTAGTAGATTGTTTGAAGTACAATAAATAGGTGGAAAAGCAAACACCATATGACACAGCAGGTCTCCAGGCTTGAGCGGTACAGCTCAAAGAAGAGAGAATCTAGAGTCAGATTTAAACAATTCAGAAACAGTTTGAGTGGTTTTACAGCTCTCCCCTCTCCCTGGTACTGCATACCGGCGCAGAACCTTTTAGTGGAACACCATACCAGACAGTACCAGCTTACTTTCAACACTGTCAATTCATAATAACAAATGCTGAAGAAAAGTTTAGTTAAGTGTGACTCTGAAATCATGTTGCCTATTTTAATAAGTTTTACAACAATTGCTCTTCTGTCTACGCCTTATATGAATGATTAATGGCCACTCAAAATTAATATTTTGAATGTTGTTTTATGTAACAGAATGGCTTCGGCAGGTTAAATCTTTTCAAAAAATTGGTCGCAAGATTCAAATCTACTCTAGCCTCTTTTTTTCAGTAAGACTAAAAGAACTAAACCAGATTTGGTCCTTTTCAGCACACTGCTATCAGCACAGGTTAGATGGTCATTGTTCTGTTTCCTCAAATGTTTTAAGAAAACAGCATTAAAACCACGCTGGAACAGCAATTGTAAGTACCAGTCAGAGCCAGATGGGCTTGTTAATACAGAGAGGTACTTATATAAGACCTACTAGTGCTGCTGCTGCTTCTCTGTCCATACTGCAGTACAGAGAAAGACAGAAAATGGGGGGGAAATTAGCATTTGAGTGAGTTAATGTGTATATGTTTCAGCCAATGTGGTGTGTGTGTCTATTCTGGAACAAAGTGGGACAGATGGGGATTGATGTGCTAAATCATGAGGAATTGACTTGTTGTCCAGGGTTTGATGAACTCTTCTCCCTCTTTGACTCATCTCCCTCAATTCCCTTCACGCTGGGGCAGTAGCCAATACACAAACCTAACACTCAGCTAAACAGCACATTTTGAGAAAAATGAGACAAGGAAATGCTTTTATGTTAACGGTAAGATAAATAAAATAATAAAACCTACAGTTCTCTAAAGAGTGGTATCATCAAACAATCCCACTACAAGAATTTAACAATGGTATAGGTTTTTACTAAGGTGACTATATAATTAGCAGGATTATAAGATTATTAGATTATTTTGCATAAACCAAAAGCTTAAAAGGTTAAAAGCAGCCTAAAAAAATGTACTTGCTAAAGATAACATTTGATGATTTTAAACTGTAGTTTTCTTGTATGTTTTGTTATCATTTGTAGAACAAGTCATTCATAATACCCTAATTGTACTGCTGCCATTATCACTACATTTGTTTGTCATATAAAACATATTTATTACAGATTTTGCCATCAGTTCTGTTTTAGTGGAGATTTTTACCTGATGTTGATAGGCCATGACAGAATCTGGTGATTTTATATGGGGCAACACGGCCCGAATCCCAGTGTTTCTCATTGTATATTGTATTTTCTGATAAATAAAGAAAAATTCTGATGTATATCCTGGGTTTATTGATATCCCATACTTGATCAAATATGAATGGGCAAAATGAGCAAGAATCCCAAATATCCGTTTTTTATTCTGTCTAGAACTCTGAATTGTTGGATTCTAAATATTTTATCGCTTTAGATAGGTGGCATGGATGTTTGAACTCCTAAGAACGAAGTCAACTCAACACAGCTCAGCTTTATTTATAAAGTGTATTAAAAAACAGCCACGACTGAATAAAGTACTGTACTAACTGTACAATTCTTTTCTGTACTGGGCTGCATATACCAGTAGTTCTCGTGAGGTTTTGAATTGCGTAATTAATAGAATTAAAACCATTTACACAGAAATGTGTTGAGTGGTCCTTCAAATAACACAGCTCCACACTTGCTTCTTGCTGAGGCAAATCAATAACTCATAGTTACAATGATCCAGATCCCGCACAATTAGTCTGTGAGTCAGTAACACTGGAACTTCAACGACTCCGAAGAATTTTCCAAGCAACAACTTTTCAGCTGCAAACTCCCTATCAGTTGAGCTAGCAATTGAACAGTTTGTTCAGAAGAACGTGGGTCAGTAACAATGGAACTTTTACGACTCTGAGGAATGTTCAAAACAACAACTTTACAGCCTCAAAATCCCCTGAGGTAACAATTGGAAAGGGTCAGACCCTAACCCCATCCAACCATCACCCCAGCTGATGAAGAGGGGAATGATAACAGCAATGTTGAGTATATTCTGGACATGTGGTTAACATATTTTATCCTTCAGCTTAATGTGGAAGTAATATTTTACAATTTCATGTAATGCTTACATTGCACTGTTAGATCTCTTTGGTGATTTATTTATGCAGTTCCTAGCATTTTCAGACTTTATATATAAAAATAATGTGGCTAATATGCTGATAAGCACCACATCTGGTCAAATATTAACCCTGTATGCAACATGAGGATACAAAATATTGTATTGGGATATGGGCAGCATTTTAAATTTTGCCTATTATAGCATATTTCAATACTTTTTGTCAAATAAGACATATTTTTACAGATTTTAACATCAGGCCTCTTTAAGTTGAGATTTTTACCTGATGTTGATAGGTCATGACAATGGACAGAATCTGGTGATTTATATGGGGCAAAATGGCCAGAATCCCAGTATTTCTCATCGTATATTGTATTTTCTGTTAAATACAGAACATTTCAGATATATATCCTTGGTTTATTGATATCCCGTATTTGATCAAATATGACCCCATTACATAATATTAATTATACACTTTTTTTTTTAAATTCAAAAACATACTACTGGCAAATGTGATTACTGTGGAAAAGATGAAACAGTTGAACATGTTATATTAGAAAGGCCATAAGTATGATAGAGAGAGACTAGATATGAGGACAGAATTTGAATGTATTGAGGAAAAGGGTACTTTATTAGATATTTTGTGGAAGAATTTGGTGAGTAAACATATACAAATAGTTATTCGGTTTTTAAAGAAAACCAAATTAGAATTTGATTATAGTAGGTGTATTTGTGAATGTGTGGATGATATAGAGGGGTAGAATAAATAGTTATGTATAAGTATCAAGGAATTTTTTATTGTCATCACACCACATGTGGTACATGAAGTGGGACGAAATTGTAATCCCACGGTCCAGTTTACACCCTGAGAGCAATAGTAAAATAGCTAAAAATAAGAATAATATTATAAAATATAATGAAATATAAGACAATACAATATACAAAATATACAGAATACACAATATGGGAAGTCGGACAGAGCAGCAATGAAAATCTGCAGTGCAAATTTGCTGTATCAGCATGGATGGTTAATAAAGTGACATATTAAAGTGACATATTAAAGTTATCAATGAGAAAGTGTTTTTCATTTGGAATTGTCCTTGCCTGTGTTTGAGAGTCTCAGCTTCAGGAACGAAGCTGGTTGTCAGCCTGGTGGTTTTGCACCTGATGCTCCGCAACCTCCTGTCTGAGGGGAGCGGGACAAAAAGTGAGTGTGCTGGGTGTGTGGTATCCTTCATGATGCCGGAGGCCCTTTTCCTGCATCTGGAGTTGTAAATGTCTGTGGTGCTGGGGAGGCTGACTCCAACAGTCCTCTGTGCAGCCTTCACCTCTCCCTGCAGAGCTTTCCTGTCTGCAGCAGAGCACCTTCCATGCCACACGTTGATGCTGGAGCACAATACTCTCTGCGGCCTGTTGGTCAGGAAGTCCAGGACCCAGTTGCAGAGGGAAGAACTCAGTCCAAGTGAGCAGAGTTTGTTTGTTAGGGTCTGAGGAATTATGGTGTTGAAGGCATATGTGAAGTCCACAAAGAGCATGCGAACATATGAATCCTTCTGCTCCAGGTGGGTGAGGGCAGTGTGGACCACGGAGGAAATGGCGTTCTCTGTGGATCGATTTTTCCTGTATGCGTACTGGTGTGGATCCATAAATAGACCATCACGAACCACACTCCATACCAGTGGCGGATGGTATGTACTTTGCTATAATCCAACTTTTTTTGTTTTAAACCTTAAACCCTTTGTTGGAGATCCCTTTTACACAAAAACGGGTTTCATGGAAAACATTGTCATATGTAGTAGATTTTAGGGGCTCTTTTAGACTAGGAATATAAATGCTGTTAACTATTCAAATGCATCATGGCTGACATGTGTATACTGCATTCATTAGACACCTCAGCCGTGCGCCAAAATCTCTATTTAATATACCACACACACAAAAAATTCATTACCTACACCATAAAGTAACTACCTCCACTCTCGTGCCAACAAAAAGAATACATCCTGACAAAATGGCCACATCCAAACCAGCTTCGTCACTTGCAACAATTCTAACAGATCCGTATAATCCATATAGAAACCCCTATTTTCTAATTTTCTTCACCCAACAGGTAGCAAGAACAAATCCACTCACTTGGATGCTTCCAGACAATGAAACTTTTATAAGACATGACCGTATGTGTGTTTTGACTCTCAGAACAGATGTATTTTCCTAGTTTACATCCTCTTTAAAGTAAATCTGTATTTATATCACTACAGGCCCTGGTCCGTCACACATACTGAAGCCTCACAGATTTCCAGTGGCAGTTCCAGACAGAGGACAAGTATGTTTATTTATGTGGTTTCTTTCTGGACCACTGTTTGTGAAAATTACACAACAGTTGTTATATTTTTCTTTGTATTTTTTGTAACGTTTTGCTGAAATGAGAGCTATTTTGCCCCCACAGATTCTGTTCAGAGCACAATGAAAGTGTGACCCAGGCTGCTATGGGGGGCCTTTACAGATGCTGAGCCGCACTGGGGCACAAGCCAAGTTAGAATTAAGTTTGATCACATTAATCTAGGGGTCTAATTCTAACAGTCTGTTAATGTCTTTGAGTGGTCACCATCCTTTTGAGATGCCTTAAATTATTACATTCAGAGTTTATGAAATGGTGTTTACTGTTATTTTTATTCACTGGGAGCCTGCATAAAGGTTTTTGAGTCCAACAAAACCAGTAGAAAGCAAGACTTGGAGGGGACCAAGAAAGATGTAAAGAGGAAGAAGACTCTTACCAGCAGAAGATATAGGGTGAGTTATTGTCCTGCTCCCTACTGTTGCATTTATTGATCTTGGTAACCTGTTTTATGTGAGGGATTTTAGAGGTGGCCACTACTGAAAAATAGCCTGCAGGACACAAGGACGACCAGTTTATTTTCTCACAAACAAAGGCATTGTGTATATGATCTTCAGCGTATTCTACAGATTAGGTATAGCATTTTATTATGAGTCCAGATAGGTGTCACACTTGTGAATTGCTGTCTGGACATATAGTATTTTATTTCATGTCCAAAACATAGAATTTACACAAAGGTAAAATTCTAAATCTACTTCTATCCCAAATTTAGGTTCATACTGAAGATATTTCTCATTGACAGCATACCTTTATCTCAAACCACTTTAAAGTTATAGCCTTTTGAAATCTTGTAATCAAAATTGTATATTTTCTTGAAAAAACTCTGGCGCCTAAAGGGTTAATTGCCAGTAACAAGCTGTTGAGTTGAGGTTCAGTAAACCAACTGAAGCAAAAACCAAGGCTTTGTTTCTGTGATTTACTGTCATAATTTGAATATACAATATGTTTTGTTGATCGCTTCAAAAGTCTAACCTTCTCGTCTGTCAAACAGCTTTTCAAAAAACGGGTCAAAGCAACACAGAGCCTACTCTCTCCTGAGGACTGGGGGTATCTCTGTGGGGCTGATGCTAATTTCGTCAGTGATGAGGAGAGTGACGAGGACAAAACCATATTTTGATTTTCCTGACCAAATTGGCGAACAACATGGCTGTCCAGCATCATGGACACCTGCCAGAAAGCAGTGGACAATAATCGGAAGAAAGGGTACCGAGCCAAGATCCACTCACCAACGAAAAGACAGTGGACACTTTTCAAAAAGGCTCCCCCCTTACTTAAGAAAGAACATCTATCTCTCAAAATTTAGGAGAACAGGCCAGTGGAGATGCATAGCATCATTTAATATCTCCTAATTTTTTATTCTTGTTTTAACTTTGTTTTGTGTCGTGTGTATCTAACGTTTGCTGTGTATAAAAATAAATGTATATGTACTAAGTGAATTTTGTAATATTTATCTTGATATTCTCTATCTTCAAAGTAGATCCATGGACCTAGTATAGTTATGTGATGGTATATTGAAATATACAGACTGCCGAAATTGTAGGCCTTACAATAGGGTTAAAGGGATATCACTGCAGTATTCGGAAACAAAAAACAAAAGGTGATTTGATTTTAAATTTGGTTGCAGGGAGTATCAGTAAAGTATTCGGGATTAAAACACTAATAGTGCTAGGACTTGAAATTTGGTTGCAGGGAGTATCAGTGAAGTATTCGGAAACAAAATACAAAGGGTGTTTGGATTTAATATTTGGTTGCAGGCAATATCAGTGAAGTATTCAGAATCAAAATACAGAAGATGTTGGGCTTTAAAATTTAAAAGACAAGACCTAGTGTTTGGACTTGACATATGAGTTGTGGTAATATCTTGACACTGGATGTGAGGAATATATCATCTCAATAAATGATATCCAAAAATGGCATGTGGATCTTGTAGAGTACCCAGATATGTTACAGGTTGACAGAGCTGTAACTATTAAGCTGTTTGACACACTCAAATACCATAAACTTATGAATGAAGTTACTCAGTAAGCTATGAAACCTGGGACTTTACTACTGACAAACATTTGACTTGCATCCTGAGAAGGATTTTAAATCTTGATTAGCTACAGGCAGTGTTGTTTGTTACAACCTTACTAACCGGTACGCAAGAAAGTTGTATAAAGAGGAGTCAGCATTGAAAAAGGGACACTCTTAAAATTATCTGGGCACCTATCAAATGCATGTACTAACATTTTAGCCTGCACATAAAATTTAAAACATTGTTGCTTCACAGTACAAATATGTCACCCTATCACACCCAAAACTAAGTAAGAAATAGTGAGCCCTCTATGCTTCAGCTTCAGCCCCTCATACTTGCCCCATTTTGCACATCCTTCTGGGCCACATTGGATTTTCAATATTGTCAGGTTTTTCCTGTGCTTCAAACATCAAACTAGAGCGCAACTTAAATCCTGTGCAACACTTGTAAGAGACTATGATGCTGCTGCATCATAGTCCAGTTTTTACGCAGCAATATTAAACAGCTTTTTGACTTTTATCTTATTTCTGCGTTTACAAGTTCTGTTTCCATAGCAATACCCAACATCCTTAATTTATGTTTTCATGTTTCTTTGTAAATATTGCAAGAAGATTTTAAATCTGTTTTTTATCAAGAATAAAACCTGGGGCTGACTTCACTGTCCACAACCCAACAGAAAAAAGGAGAAAAAAGGATGTTACAGGGAATGTGAAGGCTGCATATCAGAACAACTGGCATGTGGAGAGGAAAAAGACAGGATAAAGAAAATAGAAGGAGATGGAAAAGAAGGGGCGGGGTTACCGGGAGAGATTGCAGCAAGCCCATACTGCTGTGAGCTGTGGACCCCAAACGCCTTATCGGAAAACCAAAACAGCTATTAAATATTCAACAGGTACAGAGCGAACCGGCGCCTCCTCACAGAGAAGATGGGGGAGAAGAAGATGTTTGAGGAAGGGGATAACATTTATCCTCTTTAGGAGTTGGATGTGAATTATTTTTTCAAAATAAAATTTTGTGAAACGCAATATTTTTTTAATTTATTTTTTTATGCTAATATATAACAAGTCTATATGTCATATGTGATGCATTTACTTGTTCAATTGAATAGCTAAATATTGCAATTCAAGTATTTTCACCCCCCAACAAGATATCGTAGAATAAAAATACACAGGAAAGTCTGAGGCTCTTTTTACTTTAATGAAACACGTCGAGACGGGAACTTCTGCCACATGCAGCTTATCAACACTTGCATCAATAGCTTGTAGTTTCAAAATTTAACAAAAATCTGATAAAAATCTGCTTGTAATAGAATGTAATGTATAGAAATATTTTTACGGTTCCTTCATTTTCTGTTTGATTTAAAGCTACCTCTAGCGATAGATCTGTTTCATGTATATTTTTGTGTTATAGTCCTTGTATAAAAAAGCCTTTCATTGGCCTTGTTGTTCCATCTTTAGTGATACAATATTTTAGCGTTTTCCAAATGTTTTGCATGAATGTGGTTGCATTGAAATGAAAAAAACATGACTAACATATCTGAATATGATTTATGAAATCTTCAGCAAGCATCTAAATTAATTCATCTTAAATTTATCAACATTCAGAAAACTTAAAAAACAAACTACAGTTTTCCATAACCTGTTTTTCGGGGAGCTTGAGAGGTAGGTAGGTGTATTTTTAAACTTTAAACAGAGCCAAGCTGCCTTCAGCTGTTAATGCTAAGCCATGCCAGTCTTTCTCTGTACTTGAAACACAAATATAACATTTAGATTCATCCAGTCATGCCTCTTTCAGATGAAAATGTCTAAAAATAAATAAATAAATTAAAAAAAAAACAAGAAGAGTCTGAGGCTCATTCACTTTAATCGTAAGATGAGAATGCTGCTGGAAGCGACTGCTTAATGTTCCTGAATTTGAGAGGCAGAGATTGAAGCACACACCCACACTATCAGCTCCCATCAGCCCTGCCACAGTCACCTGCCACTGGCTCTATGCCACCACAGAGTGCACTGCTTTCCCCCCTTAGGTGATGTCTGTCTCTTAATAATCACTTATTTCATTTCTGCGAGTGTTCTATGTGTCTGTCTTTTTGTCTGCCCTTTTTTGGTCCTGGATCTCTGCAACAGCATATGTTTTGTCTAAAGTGCAGCTCCTCTTTGCTGCAGCAGCCCTGACATTTACCCTAATGATCCCTGAGGCTCACACACACAAGTGCACACTATGTTCTGGCAACAGTATGTGATCAAGCACATACGTGTCCTTTTCATCAAGAACCATTGACATGTATGCGTACATACCCTCTCTTTCTCTTGCAGTCTCTCTTTTTATCTCACACACACACACACTGCTTCCTCTAAATGCACAAAGTACCCCAGCTCTTGCTAAGTGAACCTGCAATCGGAAACATTCCCGATGGGAGATAGGGAGATATGTCTAATATGATTGGGCCCTTGATTCACACAGGACTTTACTACTGTCTTCACATGCAGTGCTTGAAGTGTGCACAAATTAGTTAACAATTGTCTTTATATATATATATATATATATATATATATATATATATATATATATATATATATAT
>JAVLVB010000635.1:194000-218275 GCA_032876305.1 Orestias chungarensis
CAAAAACAAAGCCAGTTCTTATTGTTTCTTTATCATCCTCGTCCTCTCTTCTGCTGCGTGAGTCGGAGCCGTCTACTGTCTGTGGTACCAGAGAGCTCCAAAGCTTCAGCCTCCCTCCCCTCCTTCTGAGAGATGTGGCGGATGAATGCCTGAGCATCACTCTCCTGTCTCTAAATACAAGGACACTGTTTTGGTGGTGACAGGAAGGAAACATGTTTGGCCATTTGAGCAATTATAGCAACTGCTCCAGAAGATCAACATCTTAGTTTGGATTCCACTGCGCCCTTTTTTCCTTCTCCACTCATGTTAATGGTCCTTCAACATTAATATCAATGGCATCTACTACTGTTCGGGTGCTGCTTTTCTTTCTTTACTCATAAATAGATTAGATGCTTTGGAATAAAGAGAGACAGGTTTTAGGTCGGATATTTGGCAACGTGCAGATATAACTCTCCTTGACAAACGTGTGGGGAAAAAGATGGATTAGATTCAATTTCAGTTTTGGCTTCAATTAAGCTGCTTTAGCCTGAAGCCTCTTGTAGGTCTTCTGCTAGGACACAGTTGACTCGTTCTCTGGTGAAGAAAAGTATTTTCTCAGCATGATTCTGCCACCACCAACTTTAGTGTAAGGATTTGCATGCAGGGAACATGCAGTCTGAGTTGTTTGTTACGTTTTGGGTAATCTAATGAGATCCCCTTCGTCCATCTGTTTAATGTGCCCTCTTGTTCACAACATGGTAGCATGTAGCAAACTGCAGAACAACGTAAGATTTTCTTCAAATAATGCACTTTCTATCAGCCTCACTTTTTTGACATGTCTATGTTAAATGAACTGTGGATCTCTGATGCTCAACCAGATTTAACCCTGGCTCTCCACCATCTCTCGGAATAATGTTTGTCTTGCCTATCCAGTTAGTTTAAATCAAGGTTGTAAGACTCCAATCCTCAAATGTTGGTTTCTTTAAGCTTTTATGTCTGCTTCTACATAAACTTAAATCAAAACATTGTAGAAATGGACTGTATGCTGAAAAGGTAATTTAAACAATGGATTTGCATGTGTCTGACAGAGAACATATCTATGAAGTTGTAAGAGAGCAGCTCTGGGACTATAGTGTGATATTGCTGATTTAAATGTACGGTTTTTGTTCAGTAGACGTGTGCTGTTGCCATGCTTTTGCAAGTTTTGTATGAGAAATAGAGCAGTGCTCTTTGGGATATAATATGGGTTGCAGGTTTGTTTCAACCCAGCTTGAAACAAACCTGCAACCCATATTCTAACTGGCCTGTATGCTGTGTTTCTAGGTTGCCGTGATCCTGATGTGTTTTCACTAATGTTCCTCCAGAAACCTCTAAAGCCTTCACACCTAGATTCATACTAAGTATACATTACTTTATAAATTACTATAAATTGTGCTGTTATCTTGATCTCTAAAGATATTTCAGGCTAAACCAAGGGAAACGAAACACAACGGCACTCAAACCCTTCCAGCTTAATTTTGTATTTGCACAAAGATTTGAAAAAATAATTACTTAAACTCCCCTTTAAAATTATATGCTCTTCTTTTGTGTTAAACGTATCAAATACACTTTGAAGCCTGTGACTGTAATATGTCCAAATGTGTAACAGGTCAAGGTGGGTGTATATTTTTGCAAGGCAAAATTTATTTTTTGCAGTTGGCCCTTACATGGGTAAGGAAAGGCTATTACTGTGAGCTGGTATCATTAAAGGTGTTTTAGCTGGGTCATTATGTGTTCAATAGCCGCCTGCTGTTGTAGAGAACAGGATCAAACATGGGAAGTTTAATTAAACCATCTGTGAAAAAAGCTACATAAAAAAATAAGGCTTTCATTAATGTAGGACTTCAAAACACTGACTGCAGCACACTGAAGTCCGACCCTGTTCATATACTGTTATAACCCATAGGAAAAAGCAGTAATCATAGAAAACTATAAGTAGGTTTTTTTAATTGTTTTTTTAAACCTGACAAACTGCCAACAGTAAAATAAAAGTGATGTCAGAAAAGTAAATAACCTAAAATCAAATGTTTTCTTTTTTGAGGATCCTGGAATGCAATATGTAAGGACACTCAAAGACATGGTTAAACTCGACATATTTTGTGATGCAAAAACTTTAGTTAACACTTTCTGTGATGTCAAAAATGAAGAATAGTTTAGTTGTTTAATACCATCTTGAACATATATTTTCAAGATTTAGGCTTGATACAATAAACCTGAATCGCCATCAAATCTTTTATGAGTGATGAAGCAAGAAAGACATGCAATCTGCTCTTATTAAACTAAAGTAACAAAACCTAGTTAAATGTGTTGAAACTGTTGACCGGATAGTTTAATCTATCAGCAAAAGTCAAAATGATAGTGAAGGTCAAGTTGCACCCAAAACCTAAAAGAACGTGCTTTATATTACCTACTCATTTCATGGTTAAATGTAAGACATCAAAATTATTGCTGTGTTCACATGTTAATATAGTTGATTTTATGAGTTTTGAGTGACATAGAAAATTGTTATTATATTTAATAAAAATGTATGGTATTCTTTGGCAAAAAGAGTAAAGCAAAAAATAAAACACAAATCAGTGCACCACCAAATTCTCCTACATGTTTTAAGGCAATCCATGCATTAATAAGCAAGCACACTCGTTCTCTTTAATCCAGACAGAGGCCTGAAGCATCCATTTATCAATCTCCAGCTCTATTTTTCCTTCTTCTTTGAACATGACTCCAAGATACTTAAACCCCACTGCTTGGACCAGGACCTCATCCTGGGAAAGATTAGGATCATACTCTGATAAAACTAACAACATTACATTATCTTATTAGATCCTGAACACAACAAAATGTTTCCCCTCAGCAACTTTACTGCCCCTAGACATTCGTTCCACAAATAATATGAACAGAATCCTTGACAAATGGAAACCTTGCCTCTGTGTCTGGGGCGCAGAAAGAGGGTGTGTCAGGGGGGTTTTGACACATCCAGATTTGAATGGCCTTCAATCCGTCCCCCTCACTTTTATATAAAAGGAAAAAGGTCTGCTTCCTTTCTTTTGTTAAGGCAAACTTCACGGGAAAATTAATTAGATAAATTAACTATTTTAATTTATTGCATGTCAATGTATAATTTCCAACAGCTAAGTTGCTGAGCTGTGCAGGCTGCATCGTTGTCATTGCCATGGTTACCCAGAACGAGTATGACAGGCATCAATGGGACAGCTCCCAGCCAAACCTAAAAGGCAGAAAACTATAGGAATCCTTTTGTCAAAAAGCAACAACTGTAAGTAAACTTTGCCTTAAGTTATCATATCACCTTGCAATTGTTTTGGCAAAGTAATGTCGCCATGGAAGTAAAATCGTATAATAGAGGAAGAGAGGTGCCAATTTCACAAGGGAGGGGGGAATCAACCTTTAATTATTTTTTAATTATCAATTAAATCGTCAATTGCAACCTTCTGGAGTTGTTGGGGGTCTTTTGGAAATTTTTGCTTGAATCTGTGAATTTGCCAAACCTAATGTTTTAGGCTTGGCGTCCCCCCAAGTTGCAAAAACCTATCTGCGCCCCTGCTCTGTGTCCAACCCTTAGTGAAAAAATGTTGAACTATTGTTGGGAATGTTGACTGTTTGTCGAGGGACCTAATGGCCCTTATCCAGGAGGCTGGGAACCCATATATCCAAAGAAGATCCAAAACACGTGTAAGTGGCTAGGATAAACTTTATAAGCATCCTCCAGTACCATGCTGAGTTCTTAAAACTGCTAACCAAAATTGATGTACACTTAAAATAGACATGAAAGCTGTTTGGTGCATGCAAATATAATTGTTTTTTTTTAAATTTGTTAATAAAACCAACAGTGAAAGCTAAAGAATGAAGGAATACTCCTTAAGCATTTAATCATGTTAATTTACAATAAAACGGTTCAACAATTAATAACTGATCAGTTTATGAAGTGTCAGTGTTGACACAGGAGCTTTAATTGTTACTTTGTATGTGTGTGTTGGGCCAAGTCTTTCTTTGGTATGCACACTGGTTTTCCCATTACCCTGGCTGATAAGACCTCCAGTCAGGTGGAGGTTGAATGCAGCTCAAAGATTTAATAAGGATTAATACAGCTCTAATGAGACTCAATGTCTTACATGTAAAGAGTTGACTGACCTCAACTCTAGAGACAAACGCGAATTATCAGCTAACAAAAAAAACAAAAAAAACCTTAAAAAAAAGTCTTACAAGGTGAGTGGATCAAGGCATATTTGATCAGTTAGTAGATGTTTATTAAAAAAAAGCATTTGCCTCAATTATATATTTTATACTTTTGTGTGTTGGTCAAATTTGTTTCAGATCAAAAACGTTTTAATATCCGACAAAGATAATATCAGTAGATAAAGGGAAGTTTTGAAATTAAAATTTCATTTATTTGGGTTCAAACATCTATCCAAGCTAAGCTGCCATGTGAAAAAAAGGAATTGTGCTACAACAACCGATGTCGTGCCTTTGTGATAACTTCAAATAAGTATTCTAGATTAATGGAGGAGAATACATGCCTAACTCTTTTTTGGTGTATCATTTGCAGGATTTTCTGAAAGAGAGCAAAATGTATTACTGCATCAATTACAGCAAGTTTCCCAGATCCTGTTGGAGGTTCTTTTTAGAAAACACATTTAGGTTTACAACAGGAATACATAAATCCTTATTATGATTTGTTGGTGAATGTGGTTTTGGTTATTATTGTTTTGTCACTAAGCAGTGGTTTTCACTATGTTGCACACTTGTTTATTGATAAATCTCAAACAGAGACCTCAATTGTAGCTGTTCTAGGTTCATTTGTCTGATTATGTTTGCTGAATGAATCATCAGCAATTTCATGGAGTAGTTTGCGTTAGGCGAGCCGCTCCTGTTGTTTTCCTATTTGTAAATAATTTGTATCACTTTTGACAAAAAGGCCAATGAATTACCTTGTTATCCCTTTTTATCATTAAATAAATTGCTTACGAATTATTGTCATGTCAACTAGAAATAATTAGTTTACTTCATATTGTCAAATGAGTTCGGTTTGTAGTACTTAGTGACAGTAATTAGGCTTGTGGGTGGCAAGCAGAATTGAATTCACTATTCTAAAAAGTTTATTCACCATTAATTCCTACTTCACGAAATAGGGTAACCCATTTCGGGTTGTTTTTCACAGCATTTTTCTGTTATTGACATCATTAGTTGAACATTTTCTTTTGTATTTGCTGGCATTTGGTTTGTCTGTCATTGAATTCAGGAGTCTGAAATATTTTGGTGTAATGAAAAAGCCAGAACAAGAAAGGGAAAATTCATTTTCACACACAATGATGAACCCCGCTCAACAATTATCAATATGTGTTTGACACCACAGTGTCTAGCATATCCTCAGCTCAAACTGCTAAATCAAAGGCTTCATCCAGAGCGTCCAGACACTCTTCCATCATGTCCCTTAATGCAGAACAAGCAGCAGCTGAAGTTGTAGCTACGAATGATACATGTCAAGCATTCACTTGGATCGCAAATATAAAGGTTCAAAACCTTCGCAGTGGAGATGTATCAGAAAAACATATCTTGGCATGATGCTAAGTCAGTGTTTGACACCACAATGTCAAGCATATCCTCAGCTCAAACTGCTAAATCGAAGACTTTATCCATGGCGTCCAGACACTCTTCCATCCTGTCCCGTAATGCAAAACAAGCAGCAGCTGAAGTTGTAGCTATGAAAGAGGTGATAAAGATTACAAATGTACAACATCAACAAAGGGATGAAATTCAAAGACTTGAAGTGGAAGAACAAATTTTAAAGGCTGAAAGAGAAGCTAAAGGAAGAGAAGTGGAAGTAGAGACTGCTAGAAGAAGAGATTTGTTCACAGCAGAAAGTGCTAATAAAAAAATAAAGTTGGAAGAAAACGGAAGAGAAGTAGAATGGCTGGAAGAACTTAAAGGACCAGTTGCAGCACAATCAAGGCTGAAAGTTTATTCAGAATCTCTTCACCCACCACTTACACTTAACACTTTAACTGATCTTTTTCTTCCTTCCCATGCAACACCAGCTTACCAAGCTCTTCCTGGTCAAAAAGATAAGGCCAATCAGGTATATTGCCCATACGAGAGCGCAGCCCCACAAAACCCTCATCCATATTCCTCCATGTGTACATCACATTTGGTTCCACAGAAAACCACATTTACCCAAGTCCCTATAAGCCAAGCTGTTATTCTAATATGCATTATGTAATTAAGGAAACAATTAAGGCTTTACAGAAAAATTATGTCCAAAGTAGAAAGTAACATCAACAGTATAGTCTTTCTCATCTTCAGGTCTGGGTTTAATAGGTAGCTTTTCATTAATAATTTGAAGTTATGTTCAGTAGAAAAATCTGTAAGAACCACTAATAGGCAGGTGTTGACCATGTTTAGAATTGTTGTTCCTGTGCCTGTATATTCACCGGTGTTTATCTCCCTTCTCCATCAGAAGAAATGAGCTTACTTTAGAAACTCAGCAAGCTCCACCAGATCTCACCATTATTCTTCTGTGTTATTTTTAGTTCTTGAGTGTCGTGGATTGGTGAATATTGTGGACCTAAATACAAAACTTGGAGATGTAATTGAAAACATACAATATACATCAGAAACCTAACAGAAAACCCCAGAAACAGTGAGACCATGACATTAAGAAGATGTTAAGTACCAAAACGAATATCTGTACTTTTACTTTACCCAAAATTGATGACAAAGCTATATAATACTCTTTATATAGCTGGAAACATTGTAGAATTGAGTCATGATTATGAAGCAAAATGTACTTTGTTACATAGGTCAACTTAGATGGTCTGCACATATCTGCATCGCTACATCATAGCAAAAATAAAATCCTGATGTTCTAACACAGATTTTTTTTTTTACCCAAGGGTGTTTAATACATTAATAAGGTTATTTGAGTTGTCATTACTAATCGTTTTCATCTGTATTTTGAAGAAAAGAAATTATGAATGCTATAAAACAAAGAAAGCCTCAAGCTTAATAAGATTGCAGAACTGACTCTGGAGAATTGAAACAACAGAGGAAATGTATGGATTTTCCTCTTTCTTGTTCAATTATAAATATTTGTTATATTTCAAGTTCACAACATGAGACCCTCTTAACTTGAATTTGAGATTAATTTCCCAGAAGTTTACGGCTGCTCAACAAGATTAATCAATTTATTCTGCAACTCAAATGAAAATAAAACATTGCTATGCTCCAAAGCAGCTAATTTGAAAGTAATATTTGTTCCTGCAACAGTTATTTTCTTGTTGATAGAAGTGGTTTATTTGTCCACCCAGAGCTACTTTAGCTATGGGGCATTTATTCAAAACTATATGAAATTTAAATGAATTCTTACGAAATGGCTGATACAAGCGACACTGAAGTGTTCTTTTATTTTGTAGATAAGAAGAAAAAAATCTACATTTGTCTTTAGCAGTTACTGGCAGATGGTGTGTTCGTAAGAGACTGAGTTAAGATTTTCTTTCCCTTTCAGCAATCTGTGGGTTTATGATTTACTGTCTGTAGGATTTGGATGCTAAAGACCCACCTGCTTTGGCAAGGAATCACATTTCTATTAGGAAAACCATCAATCATAATAAGATAAATATTCATCTTGTGCTTTTATGTTTGTATTTGAGTAATAGGAAGAGTATTCAAAGACCATCTTGACTGGACAACAAGAAGATCAAAGAACAAATTCAAACGATTATATTTATGCATATTATGCCGCCCTTGATTGGATGCCAGACTCTGGTACTTTTCACAGATGTTTATTAACATTCTACTTTACAACACAGTAGAACTAACCCAAAAACAACAACATTAGTTATTGTAGCTGGTAAATATAAAATAATACATAAAATACTGACCACTTTAGCCTGCTTCTCAACCAATGGCTGAGTGGTTCCTCAGAGAAGATGTTAATAAAAAGGGTAAAATCACTGCTACAGTTGCTACTTCCTGTTTCAATCATTTCAAAATAAAGTCCGCATTTTGAAATAAGACAAAAAACTGCTGCATTTACACTCCCACCATCACAAAATATGTGATTCATAATCACAATTTACATGGTTAGTCTAATTTTATGTTCCGTTTACAAATAAACAAATATAAATTCAAAACAAAAAAACAATCTCATTAAAGAGATACTTATTTAGCCTCAAGCAATAGTACTGTTTTGTGTATTGACCTTTCTAAGTAAACTGGCTTAGTTGTGCGTGCGCGTTTACTGTCTAGTGCTGTATCACCAAGTAACAGTTTGAGTTTTCTGACTCTTCCGTCAGCTTCTTTAAAGACTTCAACTATCTTCGTCAGCTTCCACTGATTTCTTGGTACATTCTCATCTTGCAAAAGGAAAATGTCATTCACTTTAGCATTTCTTCTGTTCTTGGTCCATTTGCTGCTCGGCTGCAGATTCATCAAATATTCTTTCCTCCAACTAGTCCAAAATTCATTGCATGCTCCCACAAAGTTTGTGCCTTGGTCACTTTATAGTTGACTTAGATTGCCTCTTATAGCAATAAAGCAGCGTAATGCATTGAGAAAGGCATCAGTGGAAAGGTCATCCAACACCAGTATAAGTAAATGGAGGAGTAGCTTCCGTCCTCTCTACTGGAAGGTCGGCCATCTTTCGTTCTTGGTTACACTTCCTGAGCTTTCTACATTTAAAGCAATTGAAGATAAATTACACTTCACTGCAACATCCCAAGATAAATTGATTAATCTTGTTGAACAGCCGTAAACTTCTGGGAAATTAATCTGAAGTTCAAGTTAAGAGGGTCTCATGTTGTGAACTTGAAATATAACAAATATTTATAATTGAACAAGAAAGAGGAAAATCCATACATTTCCTCTGTTGTTTCAATTCTCCAGAGTCAGTTCTCCAATCTCATTAAGCTTGAGGCTTTCTTTGTTTTATACCATTCATAATTTGTTTTCTTCAAAATACAGATGAAAACGATTAGTAATGACAACTCAAATAAGCTGATTAATGTATTAAACACCCTTGGGAAAAAAAAAATTATCTTTGTTAGAACACCAGGATTTTATTTTTGCTATGATGTAGCGATGCAGATATGTGCAGACCATCTAAGTTGACCTATGTAACAAAGTACATTTTGCTTTATAATCATGACTCAATTCTACAATGTTTCCAGCTATATAAAGAGTATTATATAGCTTTGTCATCAATTTTGGGTAAAGTAAAAGTACAGATATTTGTTTTGGTACTTAACATCTTCTTAATGTCATGGTCCCACTGTTTCTGGGGTTTTCTGTTAGGTTTCGGTTGTATATTGTATGTTTTCAATTACATCTCCAAGTTTTGTATTTAGGTTCCACAATATTCAACACTCAAGAACTAAAAATAACACAGAAGAATAATGGTGAGATCTGGTGGAGCTTGCTGAGTTTCTAAAGTAAGCTCATATAAACTGGTTTCTCTACCTAGTTAGAACACCATCTTTTGTAGCTTTTTTATAAAGGCTGTGAATATACAGGCACAGGAACAACAATTCTAAACATGGTCAACACCTGCCTATTAGTGGTTCTTACAGATTTTTCCACTGAACATAACTTCAAATTATTAATGAAAAGCTACCTATTAAACCCAGACCTGAAGATAAGAAAGACTATACTGTAGATGTTACTTTCTACTTTGGACATAATTTTTCTGTAAAGCCTTAATTGTTTCCTTAATTACATAATGCATATTAGGATATATTTGCTGTTTGAACATATAAAGTAGCCAGTGACAGACTGGGTTTTTGACTGGGTCTCACATATTTGGATTTTAGGTATTTGTGGGTGACTATGGAACCTAACCCTCCAAATACTGGAGGTCTGGTATGAGTAAAATCAACAAAGGACAAAAGAAGAAGTAGGCAAGCCCGACTGTCAAAACCATAGATGGACAATCTGGCAGTGAGTGGGAGTTTGGCTGGTCTTCCTATCCTAAGAAGGCCTGATTGCAAACTGATTGCAGCTGGGTTAGACATCAAGGCAGAAATGTATCTGGGTGGATTCAGAACGAGATCAGTGATAGGAAAGAGAAAAGGCGAGAATTTGTCATAGAAAGGATGGTAACATTTCTCAGGTTTCATATAAACTGGTTTCTCTACCTAGTTAGAACACCATCTTTTGTAGGTTTTTTATGCATGGCTGTTCTTCTGTCTTTTTTAAGTTTGTTTAAAGTATTATTTATGAACATATCTTGGAAATTAACAATAAAACCTTTTTGCAGGCTGCTTTACGAAAAAAAAAAAACATTTTAAAAGTAAAGGAATCCTCCGCATAATGGATCATCCCTGTTTGCAGACCCTTCAAACATTACCTTTAAAACATACAAATGTTTTTTTTTCACAGATAAACGTCTCCAGTCCCTCCAGATCATTCTGTGTGAAGTTGGCAGGATTTCCCCAAAACATGCATGTGTTTTACCTATTTTTTACCATCCAAAAACATGTCCCCATGTGACTTTCCTCACTTCTCCAATGATGATAGATTGCACAGGTTCCAGTCACCCAACAACTCTAAACAGATGTTGAAATGGGCTAATAAAAAACCTTGAACAAGTTAATAATTGACCTGAAAAGATGGAAACAGAAAGGTGTCGCGCATAGAACTGAAAAGAAATGTATGAAATGTCAAAAAGGAAGACATCTTTGGTATGCTGCTTTGTTCTACAGTTTAATTTCTTAGACCATTGTGTTGTTTTCTTATATCTTAGTCATGATATTGTTATATCTAAGCATGGCAGCATCCTTTGTGAGTTCAAGGAGACTTTTCTCGTTTCCCCAACAGCAGTTTTTCTGTTGACTTTCTTTCTCTCTCCTCCTCCTGTTCTTGTCAGCCAATAACTTAATTTGTTCTCGCTTCCTCTTCAGACACTAATTTCTTTTGAAGTATGTTTTAGTAAATGCTGTTTTTATTTGTGCATTAACAAAATTCATGCAAAATAAACACTTTTAAGCTCTTTTCTCTCCCAACCTAGCACGGATAGGTCACAGTCAGATATGATAGACGGGTGATGTGTGCTGAGCTGTTGTGACCTTTCTAACCTTTCAGCGACCTTTCGCAATCTTCCGACCAGCTGGTTAGTGTCCAGCTAGTCCCTCCCTGATTAGCTTGAAAATTTGAAGCTATTTGAACGACCTTTTCATCGTAAAGGTCTGCTCGCCTGTTCAGTTCTCTCGTTACGTCTTTGCCGCTCCCTTCATCTTCAGCTAAGGCGCACTTACACGCACACACTTGCGAACTGCAACACTCCACCTCATGCAGGCCATCTCCCTTCTCCCCTTTTTGCTTCTGAAGGGTAACATGATGAGGCTTATCGACCTCCATGTTGTTAACCACAGCAAATTTGTAGCTGCATTCGCCCACAAATCACTGTGTGCTCATCACGGACTCCAGCCTGAGTGTGTTCTTCAATTACTCTTCACGTTCTATAGATGCTCACACTTCAAAAGCATTCTCTTACATGCACTGCATCCTTGCAGTCTTTCTCATTGGAGTGTGATATCTCCTATTTTGTTATTGCTGCTGCAAACAGTAGAAGAAATCCCAATACTAGGTTAGAGTTCATTACAGATTTACAATATAGTTATTTGACACTTAAATTATAACATTCCCAAGTTTAGAGAGTGAGTATTTTTAAAAGTTTAGATTTTACTTTTTCAACTTAGGTCCTCCCCTTGCTACAGTTATTCTTCTGGGACAATCCGTGAATGAAGGAGTTATTTTATCTCCCCAATCTTTCTCTTGTCTCATCGTTTATCTTGCTCTCCCCCTTGTACTTTATACCTGTCCATCTTGTTTTACAGGGTGTGGGGAAATGAGATAGAGAGATGGTGAGAGGGAGACAAAGTGCTGTGTTTACTTTGCAGCTCCAAAGCAATATGTGTCTGTTAGGTCCCTGTGGGAGAACCCGTTGGCCTTCACCTTGGATTGTGTGCATAGTAACAAACATGCTCCTGCCCACACACTGAAACAAGCAGTAGTGGTATAACAGGGATATAAGGAAGCAAAATGGGATGAACAAACTGGAAACCACACTCTTTAAAATCAATAAATGACCATAAGATCAAATAGATAGAGCAAAATTCTCATTTTTAACCCAACTCAGTAAGCTGTTCTAACTTGCCATGGAAACATATGTCACCAATTCTTACTTGAGATAATGCTGCAAAACGCATTTTACTTTTTGACTTTGATATTAAAATATAATTTTGCCCTAAAGGTGTTAAGGAATTATATTTGGAATATCTAATTTTGATATCTGCTTTATAAACTGCTTTAATTTGAAGGTCAAAAATTGGCCAGCAGTCAACAATTGGAATCAACCGTCTGATGTTATTTACTATTTCACTTATGCCTGCCTTCAACGCTTCCTTACTATTATAATATCCACTACATCCAAACTTTTACAAACAACAAAATTCTTGTTTAAAAAAAATTGTGATCAGTTTATAAGCTATGGTTACTTCTATTGCACAAATAAGACGTTTTATACTGACTAGCCACTCCAACGTAGACAGAATATTTGACCCCAACTAAACCACTACATTTGACTAAAAAGTAAGAAGTACAAAGTTACTTTGAGTTTTGTTTTTACTGATGCTGTTGAACATACTGTTATACGAGTTTTCATGTAGGGTGTGATATTGCTGGAAACCCATGTACCTAAGGCTAGATTGATAATATCCTTGGGAGAAATTACATTTATTGAACTATTTTGATAGTGCTTGTCCAAGAATAAATGAAAATATGAAGCATCATTTTTATTAAGCGTTGCAATTTAAGTATAAAAAAGACCTATTTTTCATCCCAGTATTGCACACTTCTTACACAGTAACAAGCTACCAGAAATGAGGTCTAAAATCAGTGCACTGTACATGGCAGGCACCTGTCATTTGTGAACAACCAACTGAAGTATATACTGAAAAAGGTCCATGTTTGGAATGTATGTATTGTCCATGATTGTTATTTGTACGTCTAACATTATCACATAAAACGATGTGGGCCGATGCCTCACAATTTTCTCTCTACTATCAGCTTCTCAGTTACCTGCTTATCAGCACTACAGTATGATTTCCATGAAACTGCTCTGCATACAGCACATATTTAATCAGCCTTTACTGTATTAAAGGCTATGCTCAACTCCCATTGACAAATAATCACATACTGAATTTTATTTAACAGTGATTTGGATTGTGATCTTCAAGCTGGAACTATGAAAGCTGCGAGAGACTGTGGGAACAACGTGGGAGACCAGAAACACTGAGGCTCCTTGGTTTCTGTCCCCATGGTTGTTGAATTAAAGACCATCAATAAAGTTGTAATACAAACACACTTGCAAAACAAAAATGAATGGCATTCTTGCCACGGAACACAATGTCAAAAAAATACTGTGAAATTATAATACAGGGTGAAACAAATGTGGCACACTTGTGTTGATCAAAGTTTAATATATGGCATATTTCTTCAATAGCTCCCAGATTGTCAGACCCAATCACTTAAAACCAGTCTTAAAATGTTCTTCTATATGGCGCAGTGGAGACTTGTTTTTATTTCATTTTGACGCAATTCTAATGTTCATATTAATTTTTTATGTAAATATTTGGAATATTTCTTCAATAGCTCCCAGATTAACAGATCCACTCACACTGAATCAGTCCCAAAATGTTCAAATAAATGTCACAGATAAGGCACACTGGTTTTGATTCCATTTTAGCACATTTTTAATTTTTGTATTAATTTTTAACCTTAAAAGATCCTATTTCTTCAATAGCTCCCAGGTTATGTGACCCAATCACTTAAAATATTTTTCTATATGGCATTGATTTGGAATACTTGGGTTTATCCAATTTTAAACAAGTTTTATTTTTAATTACTTTTTACTGTAAAAAAAAAATCCAATATTTCTTCAATAGCTCCCCGGTCATACAACCAACTGATCCAATGCTATGAACTTATTCTACCAGAGTCTCTTAAAAAAAGCATAAGAAATTAACGTTACTATCATGATGATGGAGTGAAAACCTTTAAGTGACATGTAGTACAAATGGTGAACTCCAGGTGCCTCTAAAATGACCAGAGAGAGAACTGTATAAGGATAAAAGTCAGAACATGTTTTGCTGCTGCAAAAATTGGGTCGTTTCAGAAAAGGACAGAGCTTTAAAACACAAATCTTTGGCATAAAGCTGGACGTGTACGAGCCATTACACAGTGTTTTGTTTCTTTGGGTTTTAGTGAGGCAATTATAACGCCTGGACAGTGGATATCTTCTGTTCTTGCTGTTTAAAACCAATGAGAAACATTATTTGAAATGGCTGAAGGTCATATGGTCTGCAGATTGTAAAGGAATACAGACAAAGATGCTTAATGCAGGTAACTTCAAAAAATTTTGCCTTGTGCTTTTGATTTTTGAATGCCCTGAAGTGACATTAAGAATTTTAAATTAAAATAAAAAAACTTTCTTGTGGACACCATATAGCGTCTCATGGTCTAGTAACATTTACTTTTTAATATTATACTTCAAAGTCCCTTTAGAGGATCTGTTTGTTTTTACATATTTGTAAAATCAAAACCTAACAATATTTTTTTCTGGACGTATTGCTTGCTAGTTTTAGAAATCAATGAAAAGGGCAATTTTAAGTGCTCCCCTACAACCTATGTGAGTAACAAAACAAATTAGGTAAAAAGATACCAGTGAGGACTGGAATCAGTCAAAAGACAAAACAGAAATCCATTCAGAGCAGCCCAAGTCCAAACAGAGGACAGAAAAAGAGGACAGAACAGAGGATGCTAAAGGGACAAAATCCAAGAGAAAGCCTATGAATTTCGTCCCACCTCATGTACCACATGTGATGTGATGACAAATAAAATTCCTTGATTCCTTGATTGAAGAGGTACAGAAAGGGACAGCCAGAGAAAGACAACCAAAGTGACTATAGAAAGTGCAATGCAGGCCCTAAAACATTTAAGACAAAGAAAGATTGGCATAAAATAAAACCAAAACATGAAGGGTGTAAACTATGTGCCCCTTGGACTGACACTTTGTACCATCACTTCTTTGAAAAGAATCCATGCTGTACACTTCCTTTTCAATTCCAACATGTGAAAATAAAAAACAGCTGTATGAAGAATTCTCAATTTTTTTCATGCTGCTTCAAAATGCACTTTTGATTGATGCAATGAAGTGTACACTTTTAGAAAGAAAAGGATCCCTAAATCAGAAGACAAAAATATGTTTTACAGTGAAGCGCTTTGGTGAGGTCACACACCATAAGAGACGATTCAGGCCAGCAAAATACTTGAGAAGACGTAAGATTGGCAAAGCTTTGGCTCATGGTGTCAGCCATTACTATTACTCTACATAAACTGTCATGATCCATGTTGTTTTGTTGATGTTCTGTGGTTATTAGTTGTCTTTCTATTTATTGCTTGTAGTTTTATTAGTTTCATCTTCTCATGTGGAGGTTTGGTTTGGTTTAGTGAACCGGAACGTCCTGGGAAAAAATAAAGTTCATCTCCAAAATGTTATCTACTTTACAAAGATGATACATAGAGCACATAATGCAGCACTGTCTTCCAATGAAAATTATTCACAAAGCCTTTCCAGTTTCTAACAAACCTGGAGATGATTATAAAGATAAAATGGAAGAAAAAGGAAAGCTCACCTGGTCAATCAAAGTCAAATTCCAAGTACTTCAATCCCCCAAAGCGAAAACGAAAATGTAAAATAATTTGCAAAAGACTTGGTTAGCATTGGATTGAATTACTGATTACAGTTAAGTAGTATGCAGCCCTCCAAGAAATGACTTGGGGGATTTGAAAATTTATTTATTGTAGTCAACTTTTAGCTACCAATAAATTTTATTTATACCTCAGAATAATGTAAATATGAAACACTCAATTAAATCAAATGCTGAATATTGATCAAACAATGCCCACAACAAATTAAGCCCTCAATAATTTGGGTCACAACTTGTAACTTCTCTGTTTGTTACTAGATAACAAAGTATTAGTACATCTCTGTAGAGGACAAGGTAAACAAGAATCAGTTTATTTATACAGCGGAAATTTACAACAGATGTCGTCTCAAGGCACTTTACAAGAAAATCAATTAAAATAAAAGACACATCATAAACAAATACATTTGAAAAAGTTTCCAATCTAAGGAACCCCAGCAGATTGCATCGAGTCATTGACTTGCAGCATTCACTGTTCTGGAGTCAGCAGACCGAAACAATGGCTTGTGTTGTCATTGACTTTACAGCAATCCCTCTTACTGAGCATGCATGTAGCAACAGTGGAGAGGAAAAACTCCCCTTTAACAGGAAGAAACCTCCAGCAGAACCAGGCTCAGTACAAGCAGCTGTCTGCCACGACCTACTGGGGGTTTGAAGAGACAGAAAACTAAATTAGATGCACAGGATACTGAAAAGAAAGATTTTAAAGCAGCCGTTGTAGAGCGTCACTAGAACCATCTCGGCCCATGTTCTCATCCAAGAAACTGTCTCCGCTAATAGAACGCCAGACCAGGTGTGGTTACTATGGAGAGAAGAACACTAAGAGAAAACAAAAGGTTAACAAGGTTGAAATATCCGTAACTAAGCAGATTGGACAAAGGAATAAAGTAGCAGAGAGAGAAGTTGTCAGATTGTCCTCCAGCAGTAAAAGACTATAGCAGCATAACTATTAAAAAAAAACTTAAATAACCTAACCCTGTAGAAGGTAGAGCAAAGGAGAACCGTCTGTCTAGACTGAGTTCCTCCCCAATCGGATAAGGCTGTCTTCTCTACCTCTTCCTAACTATAAACTTTATCAAAAAGGAAGTTTTTAAGTCTAGATTTGAAACTAGATAGGGTGTCTGCCTCACGGACTAAAGCTGGAAGCTGGTTCCACAGGAGAGGAGCCTGATAACTAAAAGATTGTCCTCCCATTCTGCTTTTAGAGATTCTAAGATCTACCAGTAAACCTGGAGTCTGAATGCGAAGTGCTCTGTTAGGGATATAAGGAGTGATTAGATCTCTGATATACGATGGAGCTTGATTATTGAGGGCTTTATATGTCAAAAGAAGAATCTTGAAATCTATTCAAAGTTTGACAGGGAGGTAAATAAATGGGAGGTAAAATTGGAGGGATATGATCTCTCTTTTTAAGTTTCATCAGAACTCTTGCTGCAGCGTTTTGGATCAACTAGGACTTCCTGCTAATAAAGAGTTACAATAGTCCAGCCTTGAAGCAACAAATGCATGGACTAGTTTTTCAGCATCTCTCCTAGAGAGAATATTTCAAATTTTTACTATATTCCTAAGGTGAAAGAAGGAAATCTTACAGACCTGTTTTATATGGGACTTGAAAGACATTTCCTGATCAAAAATAACACCAAGGTTCTTTACATTGTCACCACATTGTGCAGAAGTGACCCAGTGACCTCCTTTTTGATAAGGGCAATGGGAGTAGGAACGGAATAGCCTGAGGCAGGTAGAGGGGGATTAGGAGAACTCCTGGGTTTCACCAAGATATATGAAAGTTCACGAGAAGTATGTGTCCTTGATGTAAACATCTGTTGGGAGGCACTCAGCCAGACAGAAACTAAGATTGTTGCTGTTGTAAAACTGGGAGTATAGAACAAGACAGCATTCTTTTCTTCGCTGAGTGGAAAAATACAGATAACCATGGACAGCAAGTTCAGCTCAAAACATTGTATATTTCCCCTAAAAAGCGGCCGTAGCAACAATGATGTAAAACAAGTAAGTAGGCGGGGGTGCGTATAACTGAAGGTCGTAAAAAGGAACGAAACAGGAAACTCAGTCTCGGGTAGATTAATAACTCCTTGTAGGAAGATACGCATGCCTAGCTAGGCACTGATAAACACCTGGTGAATGATTGTGTATACGCCTTATTCTTTGAATAAAAACCGCCTGTTGCTGGGGAGAGCCCAGAGTCAACTTGGGAACCCGTGAGGAGCGGTGCTCGGCTCTCCCTTTTGCAAAAGGTGCGGTGAAAAGTACTAAAGAATGGACGTTGATTATTGATGCTTGTTTAACGATTGCAGACCACCTAATATATAAATCTTCTGTCTCTGAGATCTGAATCCGGGGAAGTCTGGGAGGACTTCAACACAATGCACTCCTTACTTGTCTCCCAGCTTGTAGGGTAAAACCCTCACAAATGAAACAGAACGCGGCGGTGCGTCTTGTTTTCAATCAGCCCAGCAAGTCTCGTCACCACCTCTATTCATTGAGTTTCACTGGTTGCCCCTGGCTGCCCACATCCAATTCAAGTCCCTGATGCTAGTCTACAAAGTACTTAATAGTACTGCACCCATCTACTTGAATACTCTTGCAGAAGCCTATGTCACAGCTTGGTAGCTTCGGTAATCAATTAGTTGTCGTCTGGCATTGCCTACACCGCACTTTAGACAATCCAAACAGTTTTTCTTGTGTTCTCCCAAGATAGTGGAATGACCTACCAAGCGCCACAAGAACAGCCGTGTCCCTGCCTATCTTTAAGAAACTCTTGAAGACACTCCGCTTCAAAGAGCATCTCCTATCCCAACTCTTACCAACACCTCTATACCCCTGCGTCTGCTAAACGCATAAACATAAAAATAAACAATCTATATTTGTACTGTGTGCCTTGCTATTCCTTGGCTGCTGTGAGCCTGAAAATGTCCCCACTGTGGGACTAATAAATGATTGTCTTATCTAAATAATAGACATAAATGATATATAAATACTCAATGAAAGATTGTTAAGGTGTTTCTTTCTATTTGTAAATGTTATGCTCCACACAAAAGTAAGAGGAGTACATGATTTCAGTGAGCTGCTACATCAGCAAATTCATTGAGGATATCACTACCACTAGAACCATCACTTCCAGACCCAACCAGAAGCCGTGGATGACTCCAAAGGTGCGTGCACTGCTGAAGGCCCGAGACTCCGCCTTTAAAGCAGGTGACAAGCCGGCTCTGAGAACAGCGAAAGCCAGACTTTCCCGGGCAATCTTAGAAGCAAAGTGCGGACACGGCCAGAACATCCACAGCCACTTCCAGAACAGCGGTGACACACGGCGCTTGTGGCAGGGCATCCAGGCTATCACCAACTACAGAACGACTCCACCCATCTGTGACAGTGATGCATCCCTTCCAGATGCACTGAATGACTTCTACCCTCAGTTCGAGGCGCAGAACAACCTGTTGGCGAGGAAGATGATCCCACCTTGTGACGACTAGGTGCTTTGTATCACCACAGCGGACGTGAGGAGAACTCTGCACAGAGTCAACGCATGGAAAGCATCCTGGCCGAGTGCTCAAAGGATGTGCAGACCAGCTGGCAGATGTATTCACTGACATCTTCTACATCTCCCTGAGCAGTGCCTTGTTCCAACGTGCCTCAAGACAACCACCATCGTACCCGTGCCAAAGAAGTCATCTGTGTCATGCTTTAATGAGTATTGTCCCGTAGCACTCACGTCTATCATCATGAAGTGCTTTGAGAAACTAGTCATGAGGCACATTAAGACCCTACTGCCTCCCACCATGGACCCACTGCAGTTTGTGTACCGTCCTAACCGCTCAACGGAAAACGCCATATCCACTACACTTCACTTGGCTTCAACACACCTGGGCAGAAAGAACAGCTACGTCAGGATGCTGTTCATTGACTTTAGCTCAGCATTCAACACCATCATTCCTCACCATCTAATTGGAAAGCTGAGCACGCTGGGCCTGAACACCTCTCTCTGCAACTGGATCCTGGACTTTCTGACTGAGAGACCTCAGTCCTTCCGGATCGGTAAGAACACCTCCAGCACCACCACACTGAGCAACGCCGCTCCCCAAGGTTGTTCGATCAGTTCACTGCTGTTTACTTTGCTTACGCACGACTGTACAGCAATGCACAGCTGCAATTCCAACGTTAAATTTGGAGATGACATTACTGTGGTGGGACTCATAAGGAACAACGATGAGTCAGCGTACAGAGAGGAGGTACAACATCTAACGGACTGGTGCTAAGTCAGCAACCTGTCTCTGAATGTGGATAAAACCAAAGAAATGGTCATTGACTTCAGAAAGACACAAAGGGACCACTCCCCACAGCACATCAATGGCACATCCGTTGAGATTGTCAAGAGCACCAAATTTCTCTGTGTTCATCTGGAGGAGAATCTCACCTGGACCCTCAACACCAGTTCCATCACCAAGAAAGCCCAGCGGCATCTCTACTTTTTGAGAAGACTGAGGAAAGCTCATCTCCCACCCCCCATTCTCACCACGTTCTACAGAGGAACAATTGAGAGCATCCTGAGCGGCTACATCACTGTCTGGTTCAGAAATTGTACTGGGTCAGACCGCAGGACTCTCCAGCGAATAGGGAGGACAGCTGAAAAGATCCTTGGGGTCACTTTTCCATCTCTCACGGATATTTTTAACACCTGCTGCATCCGCAAAGCTGTAAGCATTGTGGTTGATCCAACCCATCCATCATATGGACTGTTTACTCTGCTCCCATCTGGGAGACGATACCGCAGCATCCGGACTAACAAAACCAGACTGTGTAACAGCTTTATTTCACAGACAATCAGACTACTCAATACAGCACAGTAACAATTTCCTCTGTATTGGCTGTATTGACCAGGTTACTTGCATTTTTGCACACCTACTAGAATTGCACAAGTTTTCTTTTAATTTCTGCACCTTACCTGTATTTTTTGCACCTTATTTACTTTTTAGTTACCTTATGTGCATTGTCAATTTTACGCTGCTAATGTACAACATGTCACTTCCTCATTAACCATTGTACCATCTATTCACCATCATGTACTAACACTTGTCTTTAGTCCTGTCTTTTAATTACTGTTTAGATTAGGGATAATTAGGAATATCTTTTGTAGTTATTTATTATAGAATTTTTTGTATTTGCTGTTGTATTTACACTGTTTTGTTCTGTCTTGCACTTTTTATACAGTGTTTACACCGTGATCCTAGAGGAACGCTGTTTTGTTTCAATATGTACTTGTATGTACCTGAAATGACAATGAAACCTCTCTGACTCTGACTCAGACTCTGAAAAGTATTAATTAGCTATTTATAGGTTTTATATTAGAGCCCGTCCTTTAAGATGGTTTAAAAACTGACCTACCATATTGATTTCCACTGACTTTTTTGTCGTTGCTTCATCATATGTTGTTCCTGGTTCAACACTTTGAGGTGATATACTTTAATTTTCATTTGGTTTAGGGCAAACAAATGCTAGTTCAGTGCCTCCCTTGTTTATCAACTAATAGGTGCCCTCGTAAAGATGAGTGGAAAGTATAGATTAAAGTGAGGTGTAATAACACCATGTGGCATGTAAAGGTAAGAAATCAGAAAAAACAGCAATTAGAAACTCTTTAGCAAAAGAAGCCTTTAGAACTCTTGTCACAGAATAATTAGGTGCGGGAGAAAAAGAGAATAGTGCTGACTGAGCCAAAACCATACAGTCTTCTCTTTTATCAATTGTATTGACCCAAAGGCACCAGCCGCAGATCTGTATAGCATTTAATGTAATCAACACTGTTTTCTGCCTAGTGTAGATTGTAAGTACAGATAAATACAAGAAGCATTCTTAATGGAATCCATAGCAAAATAACCCGCCAGCAGTGAAACTACCAAACTGCTTCCTGAATTAGGAATGACTCTTTTCTGTTCTTCTGCATTGCTGTCATCCTCGCTCTTATTTCTGTCTGACAGCTGCATTGTCTCTCTATAAGAACAAAATTAGGCAATTTTAGAAGAAGTGCCTCTATTGAGAATTTTTTGTGACTAATGCAGGCTTTTGACTCATGACTGTGACAAAAAAAAAAGGATTCACTTTCTTTCTATTTGTAATAATAAGAATGCAAAGGTAAGAAGCAAAAAGGCTTCTGTTGAATCTTAGAGTGCACTTTTACTGGATCTTCCAATTTCTGACAGCAAGGGAAATTAATGTAACATTTACTCTTTGAAAGTTAGATTTTTTTATGGCTCTGACGCGTGTTTAATGATATCTGAAAAGATATTATTTTGTTGAGACGTAAATGGTGTTAAAGATTAACTTATTATTAAGTTATTATTATTAAATTGACCATGTATTAAAAAATTAAAAAACACCTATTTGTATTATCAGTTTGGTCATGCATAAACCTCCTTAATGTCTTCTAAACCATCAGGGCTTCCAAAGCTTCCTCTTAGTAATGATGATTCATTGGATCTGCCAGCCATCTGTGCCAATATTAAACATGTTTCTGTGACAATCTGGGTTTGTTGTTGATGATGGATCGACATTTTAACTTGCAATGCATCTCAAAAATGTTGATTTTAAATCATAACACCCAGGAATGCTTCGAAAGAGCTGTGGGCTATAATAATAAGAAAAAAAATACTTAACATGAGCCCTCACTCTAGTTATCAACAGGAGAGTCTTTCCAGAATACCAGAGTTGCCTTGAGGAGATATACAACAGCAGAAAATCTGATAAATTGGACCAGCCAAGACTATGAAGTGTTGTAAATACCAGTATGAGCACCTCAAAATCTATTCTATGAATGACTGATAGCTAAGGCAGAAACTTTAAATTATGAATAGAAGAAAGCAAAGAATTACAATAATGTATTCCACATTATCAAAGGTCAGTCAAAGTTCAGTATTCCATGCTGCAGCAGGACCGTACCAGCTAGTAAGGCTCCAACCATGTGGAATTAAATCAATTCTGTTGAGAACTGTACACCAAACGTCAACCACATGGATGTAAAAGACAAAGTGCCAGTTTGCATTTCTTGCTGCCAATGGTGGCATGACCAGCTGTGAGGTTTAGGAGCCGATTACTTTTTCATATAGGACCAGTTTGGTTTGGATTTTTTTTTTTCCATTAATAAATAAAACAGTTATTTGGAGACTGCCTCTTTCAGCCTAATTCATACAAGCTCACAGTAATACGTTTCCATCTCTTCTTATCTTTCCACCCATTTTCCTTGTCCCCATGTGTTTTCCGGGCTGTTGGATAAATTGAAAATTATTCATAAAAAGACATCTCTGCAGTAATATCATGCACAAAGGAGACTGCGGATTCTCCGGGCCAAGACCAGCCGACTGAGGGACAGCACGATCCACCAGGCGGTCAGGATCCTCAACTCCCTTCCTGTTCTGCCCCCCCTCTCACGAACCTACCCCCCCCTTAACAATACAAAACAAAACTTGCATCCCCCTTTATCTTTCAATGGACATATCACTTTAAACTATCTGTCAGGGTATATATTTGCGCTTCAGTGTGTGTTTATTCTCTTTTTATTCTTATTCTATTTTTATATTATTTTTTTAATTGCTAATTAATGTTTAATGTTGCACCATGGGTCAGAGAGTAACAAAATTTTAATCCTCTGTATGTACTGTACATATTGCAGTTTTTGACAATAAATCAACTTTGAATTGACACAGTCACTCCACATCTCCCAGCTCTGAGCGCAGACTCATCATCTCTCAGAAGGAGAATTTGATGGAGAAAACTGTGAGAAATTAAACTGAAAATTTTTAAAAGGGAAGAAACACCAGTGTAATTACAGTTGAACTAATCAGGCCAGAAAGCTAGATTTTTTGAAAATACCATATTATTCTCATAGTTTTTACCTTTTCATCCAAAAATAAATTTTTTCAACTTAAGAAAGCATCTTTCACTCTACCTGTGTCTTGTCTGTTTCTGTAATAACTTTGTAAAATGTTTTGGTCATTACCTAGAACGCTATGAAAACAATCAAAATAGTAAACAGGAAACTGAGACCAATTACCACAGGGAAGTTGAACTAAGGCTCAAAGAAACTACAAACACATGGGAGGAAAGAATAACACTGGTCTAAGAGCCAAATCCATTTACATCAGGAACAGAACACAAGAAGAAATAAGAAACTAAACACTAAGGCAATAACCTGTAGAACAACAGTAACAATAATAAATACAGATAAATAAATGAAATCTAGCAAGACCTAAACTAACATTTATAAACAAAAAGGAAATGAACAGAACACAGAAGAAAACACCACAGGATCATGAAAGATACAAAGCAAAGGTGGTAGGTGAAGGTGAAGCTGCTCATGCTGTTACCTTTCGAAAGCATCTTAAATATAAATATAAATATAAATATATATATATATATATATATATATATATATATATATATATATATATATATATATATATATATATATATATATAT
>JAVLVB010000635.1:218375-229201 GCA_032876305.1 Orestias chungarensis
CCTTTTTGTTTTATAACCATCCCAATCTGATAGCAGCTAATGAGTATGATAACTTTAGAAGCCGCTAATAACTGTTTCTAATCTCCTCTCTTCCCCCTTTCATTTCATCTGGCTCCGCTCCTCCTGCATCGCTCCAAACATCTCTTCACTGTCTGAATCTGCGTGCCGTCATTATGAGATGCTTGCTCTGAATTTCCCGCCTTCTCATCATCTACTGTCCATCACTAATGACAGGAGGCATTGTTGTAGAGGTTTTATTTAAAAATGAATAAGCTGTGATGGATGATGCAAAGGGGAGGTGCGCTAAAGTCGTCCTTGTTGGTTTGACCAAGTATAAACAGTAGACACTTTGCCCCTTTATCATAAAACTGAAACAGCTTTTATTTTGTGGCGTCATTTTGATCCTTCTTTGAACATCAACATCAACTGCACCTCAAGTTTTCATTTCAGAATTAAATATTTATGTCCAAAGCCTTTACTGAAAGATATCTGCAGTGAAAAGATAAATTGTCACTCCCAATGTCAGTAAAAAGAACAACTGAAATTTAAAGTTCTTGGTAATCTCAATGTCTCGTATCAGTGAGCACCTCTGCCTCCAGGAAAACTCACATTTTAAGATAAATAATTCATTTCAGAATTAATTCCCAGAAACAGGCAACAAATTTTTGTGCATACCAAATTTTAAGTTCATAGAAATTTATTAAAGACAGAAAGCATGGATTACAACTAGACACATCTCTTCTCTAGGTTACTAATCCTAAATATAACATGAGTCAATGAAGTTGATTTTGTGGAAATATGTTTGTTTTTTATCAATTTTTGTGTTTCTGTTATGATGTACTTCCTTTTTAAACACCGCAGGCATATTGGGATCAAGGCTGTGGAATTCCCACAGCATCAGTGTACCTAAGGACAGTCTCAGAAATTTTGATTTTTTTTTTTTATTGCCCTCAGTAATCAAACAATTATTCATTTCAAAAAGTAGCTTTTTGTCACTTCAGTGTTACTTGAGAGAATCTTAATCCACTTAGACAGCTGGACAGAAGTTTGGGTTATTACTGTCATAACGAACCACAGTCTGAAGATGCAATAGTGTTCTCTTAAAACGAGGGATTTAAAAAATATTTAGACTGCCCCTTGTAATATGTGCTTATCAGGTCCTGTTAGTGTATGGCTTTATTTTGACTGGATTGTAAACATCCTTATTTTTAAGCTTTTGATTTGTTTTAATAACTTAATTGTTCTTATTTAAAATTTGTGACAGCGATTTTTATTATTTACGAGATAATTTTGTTTTATAACTGTAATTAGATGTACTTTAAAAATTTGATTGTTTTGCTGCTTCAGTGTCTTAGATTTCTTATTTATTTATGTATTCAACCAGAGTTTTCTTCTCCGCTTTATGTCTAGAATATAAAGTGACTTTGGCTCTAACACAAGACAGCTCTACATTGAGTCACTGCTCCAAAAATCCATTAGTGAGTTCCATGCCATTACATTATGAGTAACATGCCACAGATTATATGTATTAAAACATCCTGGTGTTTATATATGGGGGAGAGTAATATGCATAGACAAGCACAAAAGATAAAGTACTTACAGAAGTGGTAATTGCTGTAGATCAGGAACATAATGCATTTTTTCAAAGGTTTATGTCCGTCCCTAGTTGTGTTAGAGTTACTCTGTCTGTGATGCCTTTTGTGTGTTTCACCCTCACGTCTGACCCGCATGTCTCAGACACACACAAACACAATGCTCCCACACACTTTTAACCTTCTTACCAGCTGCCCCGTTGTTCCCTTTTTCTGTGATTTGCAGCAGCAATATTATAATATTTCTGTTCCTCATAAATCACAGTGACACCAAAAGGCCACATTACACCTGCGCATAGGAACTCCTCAGCTGTTGCTTTTTATCACTCCTCTACTTATTTTTCTCTCCATTTCTCTTCAGGGAGAGACATATGGCTCCTCACCAGTGCAGGAGAACACATCAACAGCGGTCTTGTGTCCCTTGGGTGTTTTTTTTTTAAAACTCTCTCTAATTGGCATGTGCATCATGACACGAGACTTCTCGTGTTTCAGCTCTCACAGCAACAGAAGATCTTTAGTATGTCTAGCTAACTAGCCCAGTCAGAACGTGACAGCTATATAAACTGGCAAAAACAGGAAGGAATATGGTAAAAGGCCGGTATAAGACACTGGAAACACTCTGTCTTTTAGAAGCAGTCTTGCCTTGAAGCAATATTACAAACCACACGTATTAAAACAGAATGTGTCACCTTGGTACCGGGTCCCAGCTGGCTGATCACTAACCTGCGTAAAACCTCACAAGGCTCCGGATGCCTGCAGGAGACAGATGTCTACCCAGTGATCTCTTCCTTTACACTTACAAGCCAGAACTATCTGTTCTGCCTATTTCAAGCCTGTAGACAAAGAACCAATCTGATATTTAGAATGATACAGCAATGCAGCAGGATTTTCTGAACCCTGATATAGTGTTGATATGAAAGTGCTTTAAATTAGTTCAAGATTTAAATAAAAAAAATAGTTACCTCTGTTAAGTAGAATTGTCATTCCTCATTTGTTGCCTAATTCTTGTCACAGTGTGCACTTTACCTAATTTTTTCATATACAACATTCACTGTATGACCTTAACTTTTAGGTCATTTCAGCACAAAGAAATACATTAGTATGAAGTGAAAGTAAATGCAACATGGTTATGTGCTTTTAGGAATGACAACAAGGCAGCTATTGCCTTAAATAAATTCCAGTGCAACTTATTATGTTTTGGCCAGGAGTGATTAATTCAATTTTATTTAAGAGGCAGGTGGTGTTTGCACTGATGTAGGTGCTGGAACAGCATAAAGGTATCTTTCAAAATAAATACCTGTGCAGCAATGTGACATGGATAAAGTAGTGAAGGTGACCCTTTCATATCTCCTATTATTATGACCAAATATATTTCAGTTTTCAAGAAACACATGACTGGAGGCACTAAGATTACTTGTTTTTTATATTAGATATTTTAGCTCTGCAGCAGCGAATGTAACTTAATAAATATGCACTGGTCAATTTTTTTTAATACCCAACCAAGAGCAAAAGGTGATATTTTTAGGGGGAAGCTGTTTCTCCAGCAAGAACAGACTTTTCTCTTGCATATCTTAAAGCTCATGTCAAATGTGAGTAAGCACCTTAAATTGCAGACATTAAATACTAGAGTGGGACCTGTTTTGTAAAAAAGATATAGAAATTTGATTATAAATTTAAATATGGGGAAAAACTATGTAAAAAAAATCAGCTCTGAAAATGTTTTGTAAAAGATTTCACCTCAGTCTATTGCACAATTATTTTGTTTTTCCTAGTTAAATTTGATAACATACCCAGAAATTCTTAGTGGTTGCATTTTCATTTTATATTATATTATATTATTCAGTATCACATGTTACTAATTAGTCTTGTGCTGGTTATTCCAATCAAGGTACGGCAAAGATTTAAGAATTGAAAGATTCATCCATCCGTTATCTTTACATGCTTATCCTTGCATGGTTGCCAGGGGGGTTGGTACTTATCTCCTGCTGACACTAGGCGTGAGCCAGGGTGCACGGTGGACAGGCGACCAGTGAGTCAGCGGGCAACATAGAGACACACAGAACAAGAAAAAAGAAGTACACACTCAGACCTAAGGACAGCTTAAAGAGACGAAAGAGCAACTGATAAATTCATCTCCCTGTAGTTCAAAGTTGCTGGGGGTTTTGTGTTTTTTTTGTTTTGTTATTTATTTTAAAGATACCCCAGAATGTTCCTAAGTGATTATCTCTGACTTTATTGACCACATAGTTGCAAAATAACCACAAAAATCGTATGATATAATATTATGGCATCAATTAGAACTGTAAATATACATTTCTAAAAGTAATTGCTCCTCCATGGTTTAGAAATTATCTATTTAATAATGTTATGTTACACTTTTTTTTTTTTTGTCTGTTAACTCATAAAACAGACGTATTTTTGCCAGGACGTATTTTTGTCATGCTTATTCTTTTCTATTAACTGTATCTTAACTGTGGGCAGAGGTACCAGGTGGTTACTTACAAAGGCCATTTTTGAAAAATGTAATCTTATATATATCTGTTCTCTGAGATTAACCATCCAAGATACAGTTAAATTAAAATTAACATATCTGAAAACACAAATGAAGATATTTACATGCATATATGCAGTCATGTTCAACAGTTATCTCTTAAAGACTGTTGAAAAGTGCTGAATGACACTTTCAGTGGCAAATGAGCAATACGAATTTGTTTTCCAGAACACATTTTTTAACAAAAAAAAGGGGTTAAAATGCATGGTTAACCTGTTTTTACATGTACATGACTGATGTAAAGGTTTTTATGACTGTATCCTGTTCCTAGTAAAGTGTTAAAAAACACCAACAACTGGGTTCATGAAGAATCAATTTTACATGAGTCAGTCTGAATCCTCTGCCTAAAATAAATACTAGCTCTCAGATTTCCAAGATGCTAAGATGAAATGGTCAGAGGGTAAATTCAAGCACCGTCTGGAAGGGACGTTATTTGAGTCTAAACGCACTTAAGAGATCTTATTGGATGTTTTTGCAGAGTACTAAGATGCTAATAGATTTCACTGAAATATTCTGTCTGTGTCTAAATCAGGAACACCACATTATGTTTTTGCAATCACTGCATTTTAGTAACACATGCATAATATTTGAAAGTCCAAAGTATAATATTAAGAATAGGTAACCACTATGTGTCTGCAGACAGGATTCTGCAGCTTTTTTCCAACAGATAACATTTATTGAAGATACCAAATGATGGAGGCGAGTCTTTTTTGTCCGTTGAATGATAATAGTGTCAAATATGGAGAAGCTGACATTTTCAGCTATGAGAATTGACAGGCCCCCAACTTCTGCAGCCTCATCTGTCACCGGTGTCCAACCGCATGATAGCATCTGTCAGCTGTCAACAGTACAGAAACAAAACAGTCTCTTATCACAGTTTTTTTTTCCGTTTTTTTTGTCCTATGCACTCGTCTAGATAAGAACAGCGGTGTCTCCCTGAGTGGAAGGTTACAATTGACTATAAACACATTGAAAACAAAAGAGATCCCTTTTTCTTTCATTCCATTATCCATCTTTATTTCCCGTGTCCTACATTACCAGTCCCAGTAATGACAGGACATTCGTCATACTTTACTTGTCCTCCTTAAAGTGCCCCTCAGACTTGAGGAATCACACTGCAGAATGACCATGTCTCTAAGTGTCTTGCAGCAGATGACTCTGGGACAGTTCATCAGCTGGAGGACTTAACCTCGAGGTTAATTTGACCTCCCAGAGAATGAGTAGTTGTGTTATTTTTGTCACAGTATCACTGTTCAACATGCTCTGCAGCTTAAATCTGCTCTAATACTCATTGATTTCGGTAACTGGGAAGTAAAATCCTTCTATAATGTCTTCTCTCGACATCTGATCATTTTTCTACAAGTATACTTGCTGACGGTTTCTGTTTTTGTATGATGCTCGACTTTGAATATTATATGGAAAAAACACTTTACTGCCCCCTTGTGGACAGTTATGTAATTAAGGCGCTATATTATTATTTTTTTGTTTGTTTTTTGTTGCATTTTTTAACCTTATACATTTGATACAGATGAGGGGGGAAAAACGTATCTAATAGGTTATAAAAAGTTTCTGTTTTCAATTGGAGATGTGTGATTGGTCCAACACATATGGCTGGTGTCAACAATCACATCACTGTAATTCCCAGAAAAACACATTTCTTTGCAGAGAACTAGATTGGAACTAGATTAACAGGGTTCCCACTTTAGTTGCTCAAAGGAAAGAATAATAATAAGGATAATCAGTTTCTATCGTGAATTCAGTTGAATAGTATCTGAACATATTCGTGAAATCACAGAGACAAACAAAAATAATTAAAAGGTTAAACTATTTAGTTTCACTGTGGTGTCTATCTGCAAGTCTTTAGAGGTGTCTATGGTATATACTATCTGGATAATTTAATTATTTAGACTTCTTTTGCAACATAGCTCAAGATCAGTCAAGTTGAATGTCAGGTGTGTGTGAGAATTAAAATTAAAGCTGTGCCGCACATTCCTAACAGCAACAGATACTTTTTTAGATTTTTAGACTTTAAATATTAGGCTGGTACAGCAGCTATCATTTAAAGGAATACTAGATAGTATACTGGAAAAAAAGAGGAGTTTGTTTAAACAAGGGAAGACCTTCAATTCTCTTCACAAGTGTTCCTCCTGTGGCATCGGCACATGGCTCATCTGCACCAGGGCTGCAGAAGAACAACACTTGCCTTGTCCCTCTGGGTTTGTTTGTGTATCTGAGGGTGTTTTTCATTCTTTCTAAGTACTATGTGCGTCACAGCAGGGCAACATGTGAGCTTTCCCTTTTGAAAAACACGTTTAATAAACCTAATTGTCAGAGGAGGTATAGAGCAACTCCAAATGCTGGAACCCCATCAACATCAAAAAGACAATCTCTTGTGTTTTAAATGTTTTAACAACAGAATAGCAACGCATTTCTACTAAATAATAACACATTTTTAAGAAGCCCTCACAGAGACTGGAATGGAGATCACCTGAATCAAGCTGAGTTTAAATCCAAACACTTTTCTTTTTGAGCATAGGCTCTCCAGAACTTGAGCAGCTGGTAAATGATGTGGGAGTTGCATCGTGTCAAGCAAATTATCAGTAATCTAGACAACATACTGGGGGATATCGCAAGCTGACCTAAGTCTATTATCACCACGAAAATAAAAAGATTATTATTATAATAATTGACCATAAGTATTTAAGACAAAACTCTTCTGAAAGAAACAGTAAATTAAACACAGAGGTGAAACTTGTCTGATTTAAAGCTAATTTGAAACACATACAGTTCTGTGATGTAAATCAATCAGTTACGCAGTGCTGGAACATGAGATAAAACATCGAAGAGACCATCAAAACAGTGGGTGATGGTCACCAGACACAGTCACAGATGCAGTAGACAGCATTAAACATCATTTGACAGGTTACGTCTGGGTGATGTTGTGGGTTTGGAAGAGACTGGATACTTCTCTTGCGCTATTTCATAGTTTTTAAGGTGCTTTGACAGTAAAATAAGTTTCGAACTGCTGGTGCTCAGGTATTGTAAATATATGAATAAGTATATTAAAATTGATACATAAATGTAGGTCACAGGTGTTTGTTTGTGTATGTGTTACTTAGTCTTGATCCAAACGTCAGGGAGTGGATGCACAGACATATGCTCTTACATTACATTGGTAAAGGTTTGGGTTCAGATGGGAAACACACAATCAGTTCAAACAAGGCTTGTTTTCTCATCCAATTTTGTCTCTAAAACACCAGTTGCCATTCATTATCAGGCTAAAGACTGTGGACTAATTAAAAACAATGACTCAACGCTGACCTAATAAAGAACTAGGAGATTCCTCATTTTGTGCCCTTAGCACTGGCAGTGCAGGTTTTGGCAACTTAATTCTGCTTGAAATACACAGCTACTTGGCTCCTGGTCATATCACAGAATTGTCAGGCTGGCTCAGTACACACAAAATTAAATAAACTATTAAATATTTATCAAATAAAATAATATATCCATAGAAATACTTTCATCCCCATTGCTGGTGTACGTTTTCTATACTCTGGGTGGGTTGCTAATAGTTATATTTATGTATTACTTTTTTAGGGAAAAAATACTTTGAGGAATAGTTTTAGGACACCATTTATTGTTCTTTTACTGTTACTTGGGTAGTATCATTATCATGACATAAACTGCCTGACATAAACTTAGACTCCCTCTGGAAATTCAATACTCCCTCAGGAAATTTGATATTAACACACCTATAGGCAACAAAAACACACAAGCACACACACACACAAATCTACAATGTGATATATATATATATATATATATATATATATATATATATATATATATATATATATATATATATATATATAAAATCATACATTGGGAGTATTAGCTCTAAATGTATCTATCAGCTTCTCTTCCACGGCACTTCAACAGATAGATAGTTGAAAGCTGAACACCATTTGAATGGCCACCAGCTATTCAAAGCATAAATTGGATTGTGGAATTCATTAAATCTAATCCCTATAAAAAATTAATGGATTATACCTACGAGAAGGAACTGTAGTGGGAAACCAACGAATATATATATATATTTTTTTCTGTCAGGCATAGTGGACAGATATACAGTAGAGCAAGAATTATATATTTAGCTTGCAAATTGGTTGAAGAAAAAAGAGAAAATTTTGTAAAGGTTATAGATGAATCCATATACCTTAGCTCGATAATAGAATATAGTTTGTACTTAATGCAAAAATGACTAGCAATCAATATCAATCATTAGAAACTCCATATTGTCATAACATCATGTCTGGGTTCATTTCTGATTATTACCTCTAACAGTGTTCTTCAATACTGATCCCAAGCCATTCACTTTCAATCTAAACATGGAGCCCCTCTGGTGACATGGGTGAAGTATTACGTTGCATTGAATTAACAACGCGTGGGAACGAGATGGCATGATGAAACAGATTAGACACCTTGTCCAAATGTAACCCATTTTATGTTTTCTATTAACTTTTACTGTAAGTATTTGGCATATTTCTTTAATAGTCCCCGGTTAAGTTTGGATAAAAACAAGTGTGGCCCATCAATGCCATCTACAATAAGAATTTAAGACTAATCTTTATTAAGTGGGTCACATGACCTGGCAGCTATTGAGGAAATATGCTAAATATTTACGGTAAAAAATATAAAATGGGTTAAATCTGGATTATAACAACTGTGCCTCATCTGTGCCTTCAATTAGAACCATATAACACGGATTTAGAGTGAGTAGGGTCATGAAAAAAATGCCATTTTTTTACATTATAAATTAATTTAAAAAAATATAAATATTTGATGGTTTTTAATTTTTCTTTTTTTTCTCACCCATGTCACCAGAGGGGCTCCCTGTGTTTCAGTAATAATAATCTTCTAAGAAGTTCGTTCGGAAGAGTTCGGATAGGACCTTTTGACCAAGCACTACAGCTAAATTAATGTTTCAGTTATTTTATTTATAATGTAAAACAGTGCAAAACAAACTTACTATTTTACTATAGACAGTTGTTGTTGTCGTCGTTGTTCTTATTGTTGTTGTTATTGTTGTTTTCTTTTCTTTCTTTTTTTGTGGAATGCCCACATTTTATTATGTACAGGTATCTTCTAATTGGTAGGTAATTGGATACAAAATGTTTGTTAGACGTGATTATTCTTGGGTTTCATCTTACCTACCTAAATAGAGGCTAATTGTGGGAGTAACTTACTATTCAAGTCAACTATAGTCAAACTAAACCCCATATTCGCACATTTAAATAGACTTTTATATAAGATTACAATTATTTCCAAATGATCTCAGAATAAAACAGTATTATTATGATTATTATTATTATTGTTGTTGTTGTTAGGGATAGTCAAAGGATGCTGGCAGCAGGAAATCAAGTTTCTTATTCTGAAAATCCCAAACGGAAACACTTGTAGGTTGTATTTCCGGTTGTCGTCGTTTTCGAGGGTTCACCGGTTGCATGAACTTTCGGTACCCGTTGACTGCTTTACTGCTTTCGTTTATAACTTTGTTGGGCCCACTAACCGGTTATCTGCAGCTTTTAGCTTTTCCCGCGTCGCTCCGAACACGAGGCCGGGGCCGCCGCGGTTGCTGCGGCCGCTCTTCATGGCTCCCCTGCGGGTCCTGTGCGTTCACGGCTACCGTCAGAACGGCAACTCGTTCCGGGAGAAGACCGGAGCTCTGAGGAAGCTGCTGAGGAAGCAGCTGGAGCTGGTCTACGTCTCCGCGCCGCTCTGTGTGCGGACAGCTGCAGCAGAAGGTGGGTGATCAGCAGAAGCAGCAGCTCAACATGTGGGATATTTTAAAGGAGTTTTAAATAGGGGTTTAATACATTTGCTTTTATCAGTATGTTACAATAAAAAAAAGTTGTTGTTTTTTCTTCCAAACGTTCATTTCATTTCATAAAAGCTGTAACTGGTCCTTCTGCAAGGAGTATGTAGGTTCTCCATGTGCAAGCAAAGGTTCTCTCCGGGTACTCCGGCTTCCTCCTACAGTGCAGTAACATGACTGTTTAGGTTAATTGGATTGTCTAAATTGTCTTTAGGTGTGTCGGTAGATGGTTGTTTCTCTGTCTCTGGTTATAATTGCAAGTGTCTCTGTTTTCCTGCGAATATTAATATGTGAGAGACCAACATACAGAAATGCATGCTATGGGAGTCGAATGAAAATCACAATCATGATGATAAAAGACGGTTAGTCTAAGTTAAAGAATCCAAATCTGAACATTTTTGGGATACGTACAAAGTCGCAGGCGGAAAATCAACGCTGCAACATCACCATGAACACCGTGCTGGTACTGGCAGCATCATTCTGTTGTCTCCAGCTGGGGAAGGAAAGCTGTTTAAAATTGTTAGTAGTATCTATGGAGTAAAAGATGAACCGGGTTGGAGCAGAAGGACCTTCCATCAGGATAGCAAAAGGTGAAAATATAGTTGAGAGCAATGGTGTCCAAACCTTTCACACTATAGCCCTGGTGGAAGTAGGTCAGGGTTCAATTTAACTTTGTTGTTCTCAGGTTTAAATACTGAATAATTCTGTTTGTGATTTATTCTTTTTACCCATGTTGCAATAAAGTAAACAATCAATATTCTGATAAAACAATAAATCAACAATCGTAGAGCCCAAAGGAGTTCCAGAC
>JAVLVB010000635.1:229301-241820 GCA_032876305.1 Orestias chungarensis
CTTCATGCAGGTGGGGACAGCTGCCTGGCTGAGGGAGGCGTTGAAGATGTCCGCCAGCACGTCTGAGAGCTGGTCCGCGCACTCTCTCAGCACCCGTCCAGGGATGTTGTCTGGGCCTGTTGTTGTTTTCACTGATCAGTTTTCAGTTACGATAGCAATCAAACTACATGCTGGACACAGGCTGCTGGAACAGACTGCTTATGTTGGAGAGCCAATATTTTAGATGTAGGCTGATATAATCAGATGCAACTTTTTTTTTTTGCTGATATTGGACCATTAACAAAAGACCAATACTTCACACCTAAGATTTTCATTGAAATTTAGTTTATATCATTCTTGAACAGTTGACAGGGACCACAATTACTCCTTTTGTGAGAATAGATCAGTGAAAGTACACAACCAAATCTAATTTAAAATATAATGGAAGGTGTTTGTCGATGTTTTCAGTTGACTCATACTAAGCTTCAAGTCTGTTGCAAGAATGTCCTTCTCTGAAGGCAGAGAGTCGGTAGAGATCTACACCAAAAGACTTACAGCTGGTGTATCCAAAGGGATCTCATCAAAGTCCTGAACACAAATGCATGTCAAAGATTTACTTTTATGGTTTTTAATGCGTTACTTTGTGATGGTCTATCAAATAATATAACTCATATATTTCATATGTGGAAAAAATACACCTATAAACCTGTGGACTGAGAACTACATATATCTGGTTTTCTATAAATCCATGTATAATCCAATATACTGATGATAATTTGGAGTTTATATATATTTTTTAAATGTTTTAAAGGAAGTTGAAAAATCTGTTCTTAAAAGCAGTAAAAAAATAGTAATTCTTCTACTAATTGTATGTAAAATGTATTTGTTGCAAGTATAGTAGTTTACATTTTCCTGTCTTTTTAAATCATGTAATACCATTTTATGAATACCAAAGAAATAAAAAACAAAAATCTATCTAATATTTTTTTGTTTCTTTGTACTTTCAAAAATATATAAATTTCTTTTTACTTTTATTTTGTATCTGTTTTTTCATTTGTTTTTAAAGATTCACCTAAAGATGACAATAATTCAGTTCTGGCACCAGAGGGCAGCGAAGATCCGAGGGGCTGGTGGTTTTCTGACGGTCAGGCCCGGAGCTTCAGCGCTCAGCAGCAGTGCCAGACCAGCCTGGGCCTCGACGAGAGCATATCCGCGGTGAGGGAAGCCGTGAAGACCCGGGGCCCGTTTGACGGCATCCTGGGGTTCAGTCAGGGAGCCGCTTTTGTTGCCATGCTATGCTCGCTGCAGGAAAAAACATTGGAGGCGGACCTGAACTTCCGGTTCGCCATAATTGTTGCCGGTTTCCGTAGCGCTTGTGAGGAGCACCGAAGGTTCTACGACGCTCCGATCCAAATCCCGTCTCTGCACGTGTTCGGCCTGGAAGACAGAGTCATCCCTGACAGAATGAGCAGAGATCTTCTTCCCTGCTTTCAGGACCCTCAGGTCCTCATACATCCTGGGGGCCACTTTGTTCCTGCTGCAGCTGCTCACAGGCAAATGTATCAAGACTTTCTTAAGAGGTTCCAGTAACTGTTATTTCGTGAGAAGCCGCAACAGAGCAAAAATTGAAGTCCTGTTGTTGAAATTTAGACCCCAGACCAGATTCATAATGAATGAAAAGCTTTTGAGCCCTGGATCGGGAGTTTTTTTTTTACATACCTTTATTAGCAACATCCAAAATAATAAGATTCTCAGGGAAAATCCCATGTGAAGTACAATAAAAAAGATTTATTTGAACTATTAGGCTCCTTCTTGTTTGATGCCACGAGCAACAATCATCAGCTCAGTTGTTTCCGTTATAAATACATTCATACTTAATGCACAGAAGTTCCAATAGTTATAAATGAACATTTTATGTTTTTTAACATAATATAAGCGTAATATCCTAAGTTGTAACATATTTTCTAATATTACAATAAAATACCGTTCAAATAAATGAAAACATTAAAGTTTAAGGTATCAAAACTATTCAAATGATCAAATATGCTTAGAAAATATACAGTGTGAATATAACAGTGCAATGGTTTTTTTTGTTTAGTTTTTTTTTCCCTTAAATGCTCCACATCTTCATACATATTTTTATATCAGAAAATTATAACCCAAGACAATACAAAATAGTTTTTAAAATTACAGCTTTATCTTTTAAGGGGGAAAAAATGTGCGAAACAGTCTGGCTAAAAGTGAGTACTGGATGTCCTGCAGAACCCAAAAATCTCCTTTATAGAACCTATTTTACAGTATGAAGTAGGCTAAAATAGAAAGACCTCTGTGATTCCAGGGGATATTAATGTACTTCTAAACACCAAACAGTTTAAAAATCCTTTGGAAAAAATGTCAAGCCTTTATTGCAAACACTTCAATGTTTTCATTATTGATGTTTATAATTGCATAAGTGGTTCAATAGTATTATTCTTATTGTTGGTAAAACTGTTCAATCTTCTGGGATCTGAACTGCATAAAAACATGGCTTTAAATTTGATAGTCATGTCCCTGCAGGAAGCTTACATATTTGATTCTGATTTTGCTGATCCCTTACTCCTAAAATATATGCTGTAAGTGCACAGTGAATAAAAACATTTATGCACATATAGTGGTGCTGTATTTGTGCAAGAAATGGGCAACATAAACATCTGGGGACACAGTTGAAACATCAATATTTACAAAGTAGTCAATCATTTTGTATTAAAAGGATACTATATTATAAAGATATTATGAAGGAAACCATTGCTGGGGATAAAAATAAGATTGTTTTCAAACTTTATTAAAAGTGTTGACTGGTACACAAGTGGAAGAAAGTGCTCTCCCAAGATGAGGCCGAACCTTAAACTTGTTTAGTTTTAAATGTCCAAGACCTCAACCTGAACATATAATCCTCCTGGTAAAACCTGGTGGAGGCAGTATCATGCTGTGGGGCGTGCTTTTCTTCAGCAGCTGTAGGGAAGCTGGCCAAAGTTGGTGGAAAGACAGATGGAGATAAATTCAGGGTAATCCTGGCAGAATCATCCGATGGAAACACAACAAAGTTTTTAAAAACATAGCTGGTTTAAAATGTATAATTCTTCGAATACTTTTTAACATTTCAAGTAACGTTTTAGTGATTGTTTCAGTCTTGAGTAAAACACAAACGTCCCTTCAAAAGTTTTAGCTTCTGGGGTCCCAATCCGATTCCCATACCAAAATCAATTGGCCTAATCTAAAATCTCAGGCTATCGGCACTCCAACACAAGCAGTAAAATAATATCAATTTAAATGAGATCACTATCGAAGTAACATGGAAGTATGTATGATTGTTATGAATAACGGTATCGGGCAGTAATGAAGACTGCAGTATCATTATCACATAGGGAAAGAAAAAAAAGTACCTGGGCATCTTTAATTTTAGCAGAGGGGTTGTGTTTCTTGTTGTTTTATTTTTTGTGTGTTATTTTCAAAAATGTACTCTTCCCTTTTTCACTTTTACATAAATTATCTCCTGTGTATAAAAAAAATAAACTCATGAGAGTGCTGGATGCCTGTTGTTGCAAAAAATAAAAATTAAATTAAAATGCTGACATTAGTTTAAATTGTCAATATTATAAACACTGATTCATTAAGTTTAACCATACACATCTTGACTTAGCACACAACCTGAAGATCTTCAAGCTGGTGCTTTGACTTTAGTTGATGAATGCAGAGGTTAGACACAGACAGGTTTGTGCGGAGGCTGAAACTACGCAGGGTTCAAGTACGTGTTGTTCTTTCGCAGCTGAAGCATGTGGACGTCAGACTCCTCTCGTTCGATTGTTTCCAGATGTGTGCTCTCCGTCTCTCCCTCGTCTCTACCTCTACTCCTCTTCGCTCCCCTTTTCTTTCATCTCAGCTCAGGTTCTACTTCACCTCACATCAAACCCTCCCCAAAATCCTTCCTTCCTTCTACGTCCTTTGCCATAAATATTTGACTCAAGCACATGTTTCCTGCATTTCTGACATGAACTTCAGGTTTCCTTATAATGTCCCAGATAAACCAGATTTCCTCTCAGAAAGTCTAATATAATGCAAGTGGGATTCTCAAAAGTCATAGATTAAGAAAGTCAGAACTTTTCTTAATTTTCACACCTTTCTCTGTTTAAAGCTATGATAAACGTGAAAGTTTCTCCCAAAGATGGCAGAAATTTAGTGAAGTTTAGGTTTCTGATATAACTTTGCTTGTTGCCTTTGAAGGAATCACGACTAGGTATTAAAATCTCTTTTTGTGCTCAATGATCTCAGACATAACGGGCATTCTGCTACTTCTAAGGGATGTTTTGATTGTTTCGAGCAACATGTAAAGCCATGACAGACTGTCGGAAACCCACATCTGGGTGTTAGTCTTGGTACAGCTGGATGTGGAACACAGTAGGTTGTTAAACTGATTCTTGAGAAGGCAGCTCTGGTGTTTACAGCTGACTTTATGCATTTCCCTCTCAGAGTGAAATGGAAGTTACGATCAGCACCACTGATACATTTTTTTTCCACAATGTTTCCATCACAAATGTTTCCTGTAATTTAAGTTGATCAATAATTAATTAGATGCCCCTCTTTTTCTGTTTGTGTCTTATCAGATCTTCAGTTGCCGCTTTTACTGAGTCAGGTTCTGCTGGAGGTCTGTTCCTGTTAATGGGGAGTTTTTCCTCTCCACTGTTACCACATCTATGCTCAATATGAGGGGTTGCTACAAAGTCAAGCTGTTCGCGGCTATTTCTGCTTTATGATCCTGGAGGAGTGAAATCTGCAAGTCAATGACCTGATGCAGTCTGCTGAGTTTCCTTAGATTGTAAACTTTCTAAACCGATTTGTTTAACATGTAGGATTGAAATGAATCTAGTAAAGTGCCTCAAGACGACATGTTTTGTCGACATAAATTGAACCGAATTAAATTTAATTGATTGATCTTTCAGGAATCACTGATCGTTCGGCAAGTTATCGTTCAACGTGGGTAAATGCACGACAGTGTTGGAAAATATACATACTCATGATGGGTGTGTGTTTTGGTCGCTGTTAGTTTTTGCTTTAGGTATTTATTGTACTCTTTGTTGTGATTAGTAATTATTATCCTTATTTCATTCTTATTCTGTTGAGCTTTCTTATGTGTTACTGTTTCGTGTTGTTTTCCCTCCTTGTGTTCTCCAGTATCCCTTCCTCTGTCCCCCACTGTTTATTTTCAGTCTACTTCCCTTAAACCACACACACTTGTAATCACTCTGCAATCAATTAATTTCCTTTGTTCCACCTTTCACCCTCCTAGTATTTAAGCCTTGCTCTTCACTCCACTCATTGCTCGATCCTCCCAGTATGTTCCTCCCTTCGCCATGTTCTCATTGTTGTTCTCCAGAGTTTCTTTCGAGTCCCTTAGTTCCCTGTCGTCTCCTGTGTGCCGGTGTCTGCCATTACCTGTCTGTGTTCCCTTGTTGTTTCTGGTTCCTGTGTTCATCATATAACACTGCAATAAACCATCTGCCGTCTCCATCATCTGCGTTTGGGTACACATTATACCTTCACATCACTGATACATATCATGGTGCTTCTTTCGATCTGATAGAAATTCCTCCATGAAGAGGTAAGAAGTTCCCCACCAAGTCGGATTTTAAGTTTGGTTTGTTATAACCCTTAGTATATTTTAGCATACCATCCTTTTTAGACAACTGTTCTTGTGGGCACTGTTTACATGAAATTCCTCAGTAAATACTTCACATCGCATTTAGTATTTTATTATTATTTAGTCTTAGCTTAGCTTTTCCACCTTTTTTTGTTCATTTCATACATCTGGGGGGGGGGGGGTTCAGCATTTCAACCACTTATATTTACTCTCCTGGGCTCCCCTGTTGCCCTTGTGTCCCTTCAAGACCTTCTAACACACACACACACACTTGTACACATGGTTTTGATAACAAGTGGAGTGCAATGGAGAGAGTGAGTGAGGGAAGGGGAAACAGTAAAAGAAAAACACAGAGGGTCACCATTGCCAGTAAGTTTTACAACAGAGCCGTGACTATCTTCTCAGGAATCCGTTCCTCCTGTTGCACAACAGCCGGGAAATAATGGAATGAGAGGCAGAGATGGATGAGGGTGGAGTTATCCTCTCTCTCTCTTACACTCTCTGTCGCTGAAACCAGTCATAGAGGACAAGTTTTCTCTACTACCAAACTATCACTTTTCCCCCCTCCTTTAGCCTCGTTGGAGTTTTCGGTTGAAGTGGAGCAGGGAGCCAGAGGGGTGTGTCGGAGCACAGATGGGCTCTATTTTGATTATGGCGCGTTTGTTGTTATGGGAGATGGAAAAGAGGGGAGGGGCGATTTGGAGGAGAGCATGTCTATAAAAGGGTTGAACTTAAACTCCAAGGAGCCTGGTCATCCCATGGGCCAGGACTAGGCAACACAATCTGACTATTCTACCAGGGATAAACCCATTGATTTTAAAGAGTCCACCCGAGGATTTCACTTTTGTTTCTTCACCTGGCAAAGGAACTTTTGGATTTAAATGCATTTTTAATGCTTTATTTTGTCCTATATCATTACCAAACAACAGGATTCTAATTACTGTAAAGCTTTCAGTTTGAGGGACTATACCCACTTGAATTGAATGCTATTAAACGCTACACCAGAGGATGGGAAATTACAGAGATGTGGCCTGTGTCCAGTCATAACATGGGATTTAAAACATCTCTCTATGTCGGTTTCAGTGGGCAAGTGGGTTGCAGCGACCAGGCCTGCCTGCACAGTTGACCGCAGAAGAGGAAAAACAGCCTCACGCTGGGAGGATCTGCCGTGTGTCTGGCACATGTGGCGTGGCAGACAAATATAAGCTGGAACAGATGGAAACCTATTTAAAGATGTCAGTTGAATTTCTATTTAAGGAAAAGAAACAACGGCGGATGTCAGCAGATATCACTTAATGCCATGAAAGTAGTTGGAATTAAATATTATATGATACCTGCAGGATCTTTGTGTATGTGTGTGTGGGGGATGTGGGTTGGTTACCGCTTGTGTTTTTTTTCCCTTTGTACGGTTGAACTTTGGTCTTCCTGTGGTTGTCACATAGTTTTGGTTTTTCTTCGTGGTTTCCTTGTTTTTGTGAACACTGTGAACTTTTCCTTACTTCAGTTCCTCCTGTCTGTGTAGTATCTTGACTGTTTCATACTTTATGTTAAATCCCTGCAACAAAATAAATTATTGATATTTTGATTGTTGTATGTTTTTACAGTATTGTCTATAAATACTGATTGCCCGGAGATTCCTATACAGGCTTAATCGCCCTTATTTGCTCCTACTTTTATACAAGAGCTCTAAGGTATAATAACCCACTGTTTGTGGATAAAAACAGGAGTTTAAAGAGTTTTTTATAGTTTAAAAAAACTATTGTTATTATATTTTATTTTTATTTACTTCTTTTAATTGTACATGCTTCTTAGTGTGCCTGACTTTGCTTTGCTGTTAAATTTGCTTTAGAAATAAGGTAAAAGTGATCGTTATTGTACCCTGGAGGGTTTCTCGGTAAAGTTGGCTCTTTAACACATATTATTCTTTCCACAGATTTGATTTATGATGATCTTCAGCCAAAAGGGTGGCTGAGGTGAAATCAGGACATGAATGAGGTTGTCCCCAGTTTGGTGTAGAAAAATCCTTTGCAGTCATTTGAATGGGTGCCACCTCAGCTGGACTTGTTTTTAAACATAGACAGGGTGCTTGGCATGGACAGTTGTGGTTTGGCCGTCCTTCTTCTGTTGCCTGACTGACAATACAAGGGTAAATATTAGTCATCGTTACTATGGGCTGTGGTGGAAACAAGTAAGACATGCTTTGGCACAAGTTTAAGACAGAAATGTGCTGTTGAGCAATTTCGGTTGGTTTGAGACAAGTTGTAATGAAAGACGAAAGGTGCAAAACAACACTCAAGTAACCTTCAAGTCGAATTGTGATACGGCCAATATGGATTTCTGTCCACTATGGTAGATTTCGGGCAGTTCATTGTTCATTGTTTTGTTGTCTGGTTAACAGAAATAGGCCCCCCTCCCGGAAATGTGCAAACTGTAAGGAAATATTGCCTTTCTTGAATACCAAGGAGGTATGTTTTGTGATTTGTGAATCCTGGCAAGAAAACTCAAAAGGGCTCCTTGACAGTTTTCCACAAAAAATAAAAAATAAAATAAAAATAAAAATCTAAAGCATTTAGATAGCAGTAATGGGATTAAGTTGCGGAAAGGATCAGGTAACTATTCGCTTGTGTGGTTTTCAAAGGCATTGTTGTGGAACTAAATACTTCTTTGCCCTGAACAGTAAGAGTTTATGTGCTGTTGGTTATTGATCAGCACATGAGCTTTTACGGTACAGGGGATGGAGAACAAGCAACAGATCAAAACTTCTGATCACAATGCTTTTATGTACTTTTATTTGCATCAAATCAGTTCACAACAAATATGTTGGATTTAAGTAAATAGAGTGGTGTGGCTAAACATGTGAACATTATTGTTTTTATTAGGTTACCTCAGCTCCTCAAAACTGTATAACCAAGTGTGGATTTATGGATAGATGGTTGGATAGATTTTATTTATTTTTATTTGTTTTACTGTTTATTAAAATAAATTAAATTTGCCCTCTAGAGGGCAGGCTTACTCTGGATATAGCAGAGATGGATAACTTTCTTATTGTGTAAGGTGTTTTTTGCATGGCAAGTCCAAATATGTGTATTCCTGTGTGTGCATTTATGTAAGTATGTGTTATTTTACGTGGTTAGAATCCATAATGTGTATTTAAATGTGCCTTCAGAATTACCTGCTGTTGCCCAATGGGTATTCCTTGCTGCACTGCTTTCAAGTAGAGCCCATCTCATCTGATAGAGAGCAAAACAGGTGCTGGAGCCACCTGACTCATCTTTGCAGCACATACTGTTTGCATTCATCACTGTACTGTAATGAATAGACAGTGTGTTATACATAATAAAGAAAAGGTGTACACCTGTGTCCTAAATTACTTAAAAATAAAAAAATACATGCTTTCAATTTTAGAAAGCTCAATAAAAACCAAATAGAAATCATTTTAATTGCATTCTCTGAAAAATCAGATCATATTTATTTTTTCTCTCCTCTTTGGTTTATCTTTGTGGGCAGAAATTTAGGTCTGACTTTGGATTATGATCTTGACTTTCAATAATAAGTATATAAACATCGAGATGATCATTTTAGCAAAGCTTTAACATTGAAAGTCAGCTTCCTGTTTATGACACCGGGCATGATAAAGCCAAAATATAATAATTAAAAATACTTTCAAAAGATACACGACTAAGAATTGTGTTGTTTTTTTTCAAGTTTTTATTAGGTTGTCTCTGCTTATTTTTGAAATATGTAGCAAAGATATTATCATTGTCAAAATATAAAGTATGGAGGTAATTTAAACAGTTTAGCCAACATACTAAACCTATAACAAGGAGTAGTGATATGGATGGATGGATGGATGGATGAATGGATGGATGGATGGATGGATAAACTTATTAACAGATCTACTTGGAAAAAACTATTAATGGGTTTCTTTTACAAATGTATAAAACTTATTGACCTCATATCCTCTGTTCCTGATGACATCTGCCCCTAACGACCATGGCTGTAGACTGTTACCATGATGTTGTTGCTAGAGTAACAATCTAAAGCCACGGTCGCCATGGAGACAGCAGGGTTGAGGTGGAGCTGGAGTTGGCATGGTAACTGGAAACTGCAAGGTCTCATTGGTTTGAGTGTGAAAATTACGCACTTACAGGGCGTAGGACTCCCCCAATGCAAGCCCACACAGGTTTCCACTCTCAGTAGGACGAAAAAAGCAGACACCGCGGGAGTGAAAGAAAGAAAGAGAGAGAGAGAGAGATCAGTGACATACACGTTGAGACTGTGCTATCAGGTCGGCCATTTTAAAAGAGCTGTGCACTGTCATTGAGTTGTTTTTCATATCTTTGTTGTCCTTACAGAGGTGTTTGACGAATCACCAGGCTTCAGTAGCCATGACTGTAGACTGTTACTGTACTGTGACACTGTATAAGCAGTAAGCAGTCTAAAGCCAAGGTGCTGATGCACTGGCAAGATGAGAGAAAGAATGAGTCAAAGTCTTCAATGTGGAAATCTGCAGAAACAAAGAGAGAGAAACTGAAGATTTACTACTAGCAAAATGAAAAAACATTTATCAGGAAAGTGCAAAGATGAAATCTGATCGGACCCCCTTAAATTCCATAGGAAAGAGAGGGAAACCTTTAAGCAGATGCAAAATTATTATTTATTTATTCTTCTGCTTGTTTGTGATTTAAGCACAACATTATCTATGCTTCAAATGCAGTAACTTCATTTAAACAGATGAAGTTAATTTTTGATTTTTTTAAATGCTGTACAGGGATACTTATGGTGTCGTTGACTCAAACAATTGGGTATAATTTATATCATTTAACTTTACCATATATAATGTCACCAATTTGAAACCATCTTGTAAAAATTTTTAAGATTAAATTTGTTGTAACTTGACAGCATATAAAAATAGTTGTATACTGTCTTGATATTCCTACTGCTATATTCACTGAGTTCAAGTTAAGATGTTTAAAGAATGCTTCTGGTTTTGTCACTTGGAATTCAAACAGGAGGGCTTGCATTTTCTATGTATCTGATAAATATATGTCCAACTTCCTCTGTTCCTGTAAAAGGTTTGAAAATGTCCATCTTTCCTTCTTTTTTAAAAAGAATAACTTTTGGCAAGACAAGGCTGAGGCATATCTCATCCCCTACTTTCCTTTCTCTGACTCAGTTAGTGCTTCAGTGTAACTGAGAAAAAGTAGAGAAGTATTCAATAAACTAGCAATTGTGATATCATGAAGTATTAAACAGAACAATTCGAGCAGTTTATACCATCTGTGTTTATTGTATTTAGTTAAAATACACTGAAAGGTTTAAGGGTTTCTAAAATGTTTTTAAAAAAATATGAAAAGGCATGATAATCAGTTTTAGGTATATGAATAAGAGTAAAAAAAACACTTTTTCCAGATTGTATCTCTTTTCCATCCTTCTATCCTTACTCCATTCCATCCTTCAGTCCTGCTTCATAGTTTGCTCTCATCTTCCCTTCTTTGCTTTCTTCTGTCTGTCATTCATTCATTCAATATTTCCTTACTTTCTACATTTCCCCTTATATATTCTTCCTTTACTTCCTTTCTACTTATCTCTGTCCTTTTTATTATTCTCTTTCTCCCATTCTTGACTTTCTCCTTTCCATCTTCCCTCACCCATTCCCCCTATTCACCCTCCCTCTTCCTCTGCCTCCCCTCGTAATTTCTTCTCTCTACCCTTCTTTTTAGATTCTTTGATGTTTTCAAGCTTTCATCTTTGCCTCCTTTCTAAAGGTTGTGTAGGTCATGGATTTAAAGTTTTGCTTCTGCACAATTATGCATGCCGAACTTTAACATTATCTGCATGTAGAATGAAAACTAAATTTAAATTGGGTGTCGTAGGGTGTCTCTCTGGATAACATGGTTCTGGAAAAACTATCCCTGTTCATCACATCTTTGATTTAAACTGGAAATCTGTTATTCTCATCCAGTTAAGTCCTGGTTCACTGTGTTTTTTGTTTCAGCACCACATCGCGTGGACAGCGTCACGACTGAGAATTCCACAGGCGCTGTCCGTGGTGCTGATAACGTTTTGTTCCCGTTTGCCCTCATTACTGCTGTGACCTTTAGTCTGAGGTCACTTTTCCCTTCGTCGCGTATGTAACCTCGCATCTGTCACAACCTCATCCAGTTCTCTGATAGACGGCCGGCTCTGACGACCGCTGTCACGTGTCCGAAAGGACCCCGAGGAGTTCTAGCTCGCGTCGGTCGTGACAAAGCCTCGCGAGCGCAGCAATTGGCTCTGGCTTAGTTCTGCCGCGTCTTATCAGAGTGCGTGGGCAGTGACTCGGTCCGGCTCGGTTTCCATGGCGCTGGGGAAAAAGCCCGAACAGGATGCGCGTGCGTACGCGCAGCAGTGTGTGAATACAGGACCACAGACGAGTTGTTGGGATTTAGGAAAACTACACATTACCGTTTATCACATAGAAATGAACACATGCTTCATATTTTGTTTTCAATCATAATTTGCCAGAAAGTCACAAATAAAGCTTTTTTTTTGAGTGACCTTCTTTTTCCAACACCTAACTGCAGTCGGAGCTGCTGGGTGCTTTAACAAAGACTTGTGAATGAACAAGGCTGGCTTCATTGATTCGGACCACCCACTCCCACCCTCGTGCGGCAAAGGCGCACGCGCCTCGCACACTGACAGCCGCGCGCACATCTCTCAGAAGATCACTCTGCAGCGTGCGTACGAGCGTGCGCGTGCGTGAGCGAGCGAGCGCAATGCCTTTAAAAGGCGCTATTGTAGGTGATTACGTATCGTCCGCAAAGTGCGCAAGAATGACGCAGGGATGACTTCACTAGCTGTTGACGTCAAAAAATTAGATCTGA
>JAVLVB010000635.1:243229-302669 GCA_032876305.1 Orestias chungarensis
TGTGTGTGTGTGTGTGTGTGTGTGTGTGTGTGTGTGTGTGTGTGTGTGTGTGTGTGTGTGTGTGTGTGTGCGCGCGTGTGCGTGTGTGTGTGCGTGTGTGTGTGTGTGTCATGCTTAACTGCGCACCTGAAAGTTGCATTCAAGTCACATATTTGCGGAGATTTTTTAGGGGGGAGATCCTCGTGCGTAAAAAAGTGTGTCAGACTTACGTAGGTGGGCGGACCGAGAGATTTACGCGCACTTTGGATACAAATCTCAGATAGGCCAAACACACGCCTCCATGATGGGGGCAGGTGTGGATGATAACCTGCCCTCCCACCTGCGCCACTCACCTCCACCACCACCGCAGCTGAAGGCTGCAATGACAGATGATGATTAAGAATTACAAGTTAAGCGATTTTGTAGTGATTGTTTAACTTAAAACTTCAGTTTAAGTGTTAAAAAAAATAGCTATTTTTAAAATAAATCTCTTAATTAGACGTTATATTCATCAAACTCTGCATGATAAAGTTTCGGTATATTTTGGATTTCTTCTCCAGATCAGCCAGAGGTACAATGGAGCTTTGCGGATGACGACTCCCTGCTTAAGTAGAAAAGAAAACTAATTCAATACCTGAAAGTTATTTTAAAGCTTTACACGTTTGGTTGCATAACTTCTGAAAATGTAACTGTATTTAAATGAGATTTTATGTGACAGCCCAAGACCATGTAACATTGGGGTAAAAAAAAAATGACTTACCTGCACAGAAATAAAACAGAGCTGGCTGGTGTATGGACAACGAGATTATGGTTCAGAAAATCAAGAGACTTATGGTCCTTCTGAAGGAGATCCACAGCCCAGGTGGAAAATTGTGTTAGGAGTAAAACTGTCAGTTGTGCACTCCACCAATTAAGCCTTGAGGAATGAGGTGAAACAAATCATTTGTTGAAAGAATACCAAAAATAAAAGTGGAATAAAAAATTTAAAAAAAGTCATGCAGGGGATAAAGATTAAAACAATTGTTTTGATTCAATGTGATCTAAACATGCAAACAGGAAAAATACTTTGTATGGCAGAAAAGCATTACTGCACATCACCCTGAATACACCATCACCATTGTGACACATGATTGTAACAGCATCATGCTGTGAGAGGATGTTCCTCAGCAGGGACAAACCAGTAATAGGAAAAAACACAGAAATGCTCAAAGCAGCAAAAGACTCGCAACTAACTTTGAGGTTGACATTCCAGCAGAGCTGCAACCATGAACATGCAGTAAGTGACAGCCAGTCCAAGTCAAAATTCAATGTTGTGTAAAAACATGTCAGTCTAAGTCCAAGCCTAAATCATGTTATGAATTTGTGTCAAAACTTAAAAGTCAAAGCTCTCTATCCAACTGGACTGAGGCTGAGCTGTTTTACAAAGATGAGGCCAAGATTTCAGTCTTTTTATTTGAAAAGTCTTCTAAACTAAGAATTAACAAATGTAAACATTGCCTTTTTTTGTTGTCCAATTATTCAATTATGATTATAATTATTAAATTATTATTATTATTTTTGTTTGTGTATTATATCAACTCCTAATAAAATGTATTGTAGTTTATGCTTGTAAATGAGAAGAAAAAAAACTTTTTTGTGGTATATTTTACGCATTCTTGTTAAATATACTGTTTACTTTGAGTCAAATAACATATTGCTTATTTGGTTTTAAATATAAAAAACAGTTTTATTAAACAATTAGATGGAGATCATTATTAGCTCTCTGAAATACTTCTATGCCGCCTCCCCTCGCTGCTACAGCTGCTGGGGAAAATTAGATTAAAGAGAGGAAACTGTGCTCATGGGCTTTAAAATAAAAATTAGTTTACTTTTTTTTTTTTTGTTTAATTAAAATCTGAGACTTATTTGTCTTAAATATTTTTCTGTCCAACCCTCCTTTTTTGTTGTATCCTGTATTCAGTGAAAAGTCATGCCTATATTATAACCCAGAGTTAGAACCATGTATGCCCCTTTTTTAGTTTTACATGTATTGAAAAAGCATTAATAATCCCAGACTTCGTTTTTCAAGACCAGGTAATATGCGGTTAAGTGAGGTGAAATTCAGTTCTTGAGTCATTTACAAAGACGTCCTATACCTAAAAGCATCAATATTTCTTGCACAATTAAAATGAAAATGTAATAAAACGGAAACAGTGATTTAAAGACTCCATGTTGAGTGTGGAATACTCCAGTTTATGTTTTATTAGTCTTTGAATCTCAGATTAGGAACTGAAGATATTCAAATCTAGTCCAGTGTCCCTAAAAAAGTGAAACAGCCCGTTACAATATTCAAATTGTCAATTTCTAAATCAGATGCCAACTTCAACAACAGTAGGAGACAAAATAAAATTGAGAGAGTCAGGATAATTCATAGATGACGCCTATGTGCTATATTTTGGGTCTAGTTTATGTTAGTTGGTGTGAACTAAAGTTGTTTCAAAAAAAGGTGTTTACACTTCTGAAAGCAACAGAAAATTCCACAAAAGACTTGGATCCAAACCAAATATTTGACATATGAGTAATGCAAATCCTCTGCTCATTTGGTCCATTTGCTTAGAAGGGAAAAAAGTCTGTAACTTTTAATAAAAACAGAGATCCAAAGTGATGCAAAACAAAATCAAAGAAAAATCTGGTGAAGGTACAACTTGATTTGCACTTTATTAGAGGAAATAGGCGTAAAGGAACCGGTTTCAGAAGATCAGAGAAATAAAATTTCTTCCAGGTTCTCAAACATCTCACAAACGACTGTCCCCCACTCCTATGTACAGACATTTTCTGTAGGCCGAATAGGTCTCTGTAAGACCCTAATGGGTTTTAAATATGGCCACTTCCCTAGTGGACGATGGTGGCCCTGAGCCCAGCCAGGCAGATCTTTAACAAACAATGAGTAAGCCTTGTATTCTGTGTATTTTTATCTCAGCAATTACAAAATTGTTCCAATGACACCACATTTACAACAGTGCCATAACATTTCATTTTCTGAAGAACTATTCGGTTTGGGTATTGTTGATCATCTTGTGAATCAAAGAGAGAAGCTGTTTGATGCAAGTGACCCTGTGCAAAAAAGGAGAAACCTTTTTTTCTGATCAAGTGCGGAGGACATTTTTTTTTTTTTTTTTTTACTTTAACATCTCATTTTGCATTCCTTTGAATCAGCCGTAAAAAGAAAAAAAAACACATATAAAATATATGAACAGAATCATTTTTGTCCTTTTATCCATGTTAAAAAAGATCCTGAAAATAACTGATATATGTTTTGTTTTTTTGTTTTTTTTGCTAAACATCCCTGACCTATATGAAATCAAGTCACAGCATGCAAGAGTAAAATGATTTTCTTCATAACGGTTGATAGAAATAAAGATTTGAAAACACCCTCATAGAGGTGATGATTTAAAGTCTTTGCTTCTGAAAGAGGAATTTTTCTGTCTCCATAAACTTTGACCCAAAAGGTTTAAATTATAGATTTATCACATTAAAATTACTTAATTATTACTTAATTAAATAATTATTTAGCCCTTTTTCTGGGTATATGTTGTCTGCTAAGGTACTTTATTCTTCACAAACCTTCAATTTAAAGAAGGCTTGTCACCAAATAGGGCTAGATCAAATAGATGAGATAGTAAACATGGTCTGACATTTTTATTCAGGTAGGTGTCATAAACCTACAGCTCCTCTTCAACTTTTTTCTCCTGTTTTTATACATTTTCTTTCTTTCTTTTTTGCCTTTTAATAGGATTCTTCATCTCTATTGTATGCTTTTGGAGCAAACTTTTTGATACAACTGCTAATTATTAAAGGAGCAGTTCTTAATGTACAATTTCTTACCTCTTTGACAAATTTAATCCAAATGTTTCTGCATCAATCGTTTAATTGCAGAAGTGATTAAAAACCCTGCATCAAAGATGCGGAACAAAAATGTATTTGGAGTATGACGTTAGTGATGTCTAAAAGGTTAACCATGGACACAATAACCCATTTTCATGGGTTGTGTGAATGTAAACCACACATAGAAAAGTATATGTTAGTCACTAGGTGAATAACTGGAACAAAGGGAAGTAATTATTTCTGCACTTGTTCTTCTGTTGCACCTTTTCTCATTTCTGACACACAGTGCCTTCTGAGTTTTTGCATCAGTCTTATGTTTCCCGATGCTGCTTTGTGTAACATCTTTATTTTCTCGTTATTGATTCCAAGGGGTCAGCATATAGGCAATCTGGCTTTTCAACTTTCTGTCAGTCATAAAGCGAGATTCATGAAGTGGGATGCATATGTTTTTTTTGTTCATATCTCCAAAGTGTTTGTCATGTCCAGCCGTTGCCTCTGTCTCTGTGTCCTCATCTGTATTCTAAACAGAAAATGCAGTCAAATATGTGAGCAGGGGAAAAAAATCCCTCCCATACACTCTTCTCTCTTCTCACAGCCGCCTACCTTACCTTCCCACCTCCCCTTCTCCCGTTCTGACTCATACTGAAATCCCAGCGAGCATCTTCTCTGCTCCCCCCCACCCTTCCTTCCCCGTTCTCATTCGTGTTTTCTCTCCCTTTGATTGCCGTGCTGGCTCGAATGCAATGAGCAGGCCATGAGAGAATGAGCAAATGAAAAAGACGAAGAAATGAATGGAGGGATGGGGAGAGCAGAGGAAAGGAGAACAGGAGGAGAAGGAAGAGTTTTTGCTTCCAAACATGCCTGTAATGAGGAATGTATCAAAGGAGAGCTGGGGAAGAGCGGCGTGTGTGTTTGTGTGCATGTGTCTGTGTGTGTGTCAAAGTGAGATGGAGGTTTGGATGGAGTGGGTGTTTCATAGTGAAACCCCTCTCGCCCTCACTTCCGTTTCTCTGCTGCCTCTCGCCTCTTCTCGCCTATATTTTCACACACAGTGGCATCTCCACTTATACACATTTACCTGAGTGAGCATGACTATTACAAACCCAGATTTACAAACTTTTAGCATCTCAGTGTACTCCCTTTTATTTAATGTTCTATGATGGCGCCCAAGGAAGAGGTGCATGAAAACAAATCTGTGTTTGGATGCAAATTAAAAAAATAATGGCAAATATTAAAGAGAGATTTGGCTGAATACAACACACACCACACTTTTAAGATTTTTATTTAAATACTTTTTTTTTTTTCCATCAGGTATAATCTGTAGTTTCTGTCAAATGTTAATAATTTAAAATGCTAGGAATTGCTGGGTTAGATTTTGAAATCCAGCTTTGCCACAAAGCAGGATGCAATGCCAGTTCTGTGTGTAAAAATGTGGGATAGTTTGTAAATCTACATGTGTTTTTGGGATTGTCACTGTAATTTATTGTGTCTGCTTGCTTGTGTTCAGCATGAAATGAAATAAACTTTTGAAGGCAGATTTTCCTCATATTTGAAGGAACAACCTAAATGGGACTTTTCTGTTGTTTGTTATTTCATTTGTTTCAATGAACAAAGAAGTTTGCTTTTGACTGGAAATGAGACAGGCAACTCTCAAAAAAATGGGGTAGCAAATTGAGAGAAAAAAACCTGGATATTCATCAAGTGGGTTTATAAAACAAAAAGGTCACTTTTTATGCCGTCCAAAAGGACAACGGCCCTTTAGTCTACACCCAGAGCTGCAACAGAAAACTTTAGATCATAAACAAAGCGTATTAATGTGTTAGAATGACCTGGTCTTTGGAGATGCACAGTTAGAGACATACCTCAAAGTACTTTTCAGCGGTCTCTGCAGCAGTAGAAAAGGAATCAATACCTTTATTTAAACTTTAGCCAAATGAGATCATGCGACTCAGCCTTTGAAGCCTCCACCATTACAATCTCAGTTACACTCTGCCTCGGATCTTTGTTTAAAATTCTCTGTTTTATGTTCCACCGCACTATTGACTCATCCCCCCATGTGGTCCAAGTCATATTGTCTCTCCATTCATTCCTCAGCTGTTGCTCCCTCTCCATCTTTTTTTTTCTGTGAATTATACATTAAAACCCACTTGACATGGATACACTCCAACCGTCTTGTGCCAGAGTTTATGCGTCACACCAGCCTCTGGCCTCTGGCTCCCTTCCTAATTGGGTTTTTTTCAGGTTCTTATGCTCTTTCCTTGCACAAAACATAGAAATGCTAAATTAATATCAATCCTCTCACCTCTCTACCATTTTTATACACTTTTAATTGTAACTCAGTTGCCTTATTTTCATTCCGCTCCATCCTCTACTCCCACTGGCTGTTTCTCCCCCATCTGTCCACCTCCTCTGCTCCAATCATCTCTGAAAAGTCATCTCCTCCCACCCGCCAGTGTCCCACATGAGGTGGAGAGAAGGAGAGAGTGGGACAGAAAAGAGTGAAATGGGATACGGAGGGGGGAGACCCTCCAAATAAAAGATGTCTGAAATTAACCTGCACAAACTACCTTTGTGTTTCTTGCCCTGTTTCTCATCTGTATTCACTGTCTCCCCTCTCCTTCCTCCTCCTCCTTCCTTCTCCTCCTCATCCTTCTCCTCTTCCTTCCTTCTCCTCCTCATCCTTCTCCTCTTCCTTCCTTTTCCTCCTCATCCTTCTCCTCCCGCATCATGTCTTCTCACCTCTCTCCCCCACCAGCTCCCTGCCTCCTCTTTTCTGTCCTTCTGTGGCTGTTGTCATCCTGCATTGCTCCACCTGCACTGTGGTGCAGCGCTGACAATCCCAACTCTCCACACACACCCACACAAACACACACACACATGCACAGAGGGAGACACACACCCACAACTTCCGGCAACCCCCACCATCCCTCCTTTTCCCCCTCCTTTTCAAATCTCTCCACTGCAGACACGAAATATTCTACAACCCCTGGTGTGCTGGTGCTTCATCAGGACCCACTGCTTGCAGTTCACCAGTACAGTGTTCTGCATTCACACACAGAATGTGACTCCTCATTGCGCGCAGAAATTATTCATATACGGTGAACAGTAAAGCCTAAAACTATACAAAAACATGTGGTTGTAATATTTATAATTAATCATGGTAAGATTCCAGGGCATATCATTTTAATCATTATTTTTTGGGTGGTTATGTTTTCTGGGGTTTTACACACAGTACCTAAGAACTATTATTGAGCCAAAGTACATCATGTGCACTTTTAGCTACCCCATATATTAGGGTAGATAACTCTCTTAGCATCTTCCTTTAGAATCAAGAATCAAGAAGTTGTTTATTTACATAGCGCCAATTTACAACACATGTCGTATCAAGGCACTTTACAAAAAAAGCAATAAAAATTATTGATCCATCATAAACAAATCAGTTTAAAAAAGTTTCCAATCTAAGGAACCCCAGAAGTTTGCATCGAGTCATTGACTTGCACAATTCAGTCCCTTAGAATCAGCACACCCAAATGATGGCTTGTGTTGTTGCTGACTTAACGGCAATCCCTCATACTAAGCATACATGTAGCGACAGTGGAGAAGAAAAACTCCGCTTTGACAGGAAGAAACCTCCTGGATCCGTATGAGCAGTCGTCTGCCGCGACTAACTGGGGGTTTGAAGAGATGGAAGACCCAAAGGATGCAGAGGAAACTGAAAAAAAGAGAGTTTATAGAAGCAGTTGTAGAACGTCGCTGGCAGCATTTCAGCTGATGTTCTCTTCCTCAGCTAACAGAATGCCAGACCAGGTGTAGCTACTAAGGAGAGAAAGACGCTAACAGACAATAAAAAGTCAACAATGTTGAAATAACTGCAACTAAAACAGATTGGACAAAATAAGAAAGTAGCATAGCATAAATCCAGATATCTTGGACCTGAATCTGGAAACTAAAGGCCTACTCGAGAGAAAGCCAAAACTACAGTGTATTACCATCTTTAATTAACTCCATTTAAAAAAAAATTTGAAGCAGGTCACACAACTGCTATTTCTTTGATGGTTAACTATCGTCATGTCTGAATTGGCAAAGATCTAGATCAGTATTTACGTAGAAAAGTGGGGATACGATGGATAAGACACTAAAGACTTCCATTGTGAAATGTACTATTGTATCCTTATTTGTAGACGTATTGCTGGAGAATGGACTGTGGGGGAAAGGTGCAGTGAAAACCCAAATAAGAATGTTGATGACATCGCACCCTCAGTTATCATAAAGGAAAAATTTGACTAATTATATTAAAAAGAAAATGTATTTCAAAATATTTTTTCCCTCCTTTCAATTTTTGACAACAGGCCCGTAATGGATAGTTAATATTGGCCAGGGATTGATGAAGCTGATGTTTTAATAGAAGTTTCCCTAATAAGTACAACATCAGGTATAATTGTGATAAATTAAAGGTCATGCTTTTCTAATGTTTCTAACATTTTTAAAGTTAACGAAAATTGGCACTTCAAAATAATTCCTGCTCATTCTGGAGGATCCCAAGGTGTTCCAGGACAGATCAGATATATTTCCTCCAATGAGTTCTGGTTCTTGCTTAAGGTCTTGATCCAATGTAATATACACAAAAAACCTCCAAATGGGACAACTTTCAACCCTACCCTTAAAAGTTATCTTTAAAATGAAAGAAGCCTATTTTGAATGCTTGTGTCGTTAATATCATTCTTTCAGTCATGATCCATATCTTATGATCCTTTCTAGGGTCAGAAAATGGATGGACTGGTAAACTAGGACATTAGCCTTTTGGCTCAGCTCTTTGGTTACCTTAGCAGATTGGAGCAGCGCTTTCATTTCTGCAGAGGAAGACCTGATGTTACATTTCATTTTAGTGGCATGTTCCAGCAGTTTACGAGCAGCTTGTCAGATTATGTTTTTGGTTTGTTTGTTTTAGGGTAAGATTACTGGAATGTAGAGCCTGATTTGTGCGATTTTAAGGCTCTGACTGGGATCTATGTCTGTTTTGGGGCACACAAAGTTGCATTTATTACTGTGTAGGAAGTAATACACATTATAACTCTTTCAGCTGTAGTGGTGCAGATTATAAATTCACAACCATAGGCCATATGTTTAAGTCAGTAGTCTAATCTTTGAAATATGAACGGTGAAGCTCCAATCATATTATGCCAATTTTAAGCATAAAATTTGACTTTCCTTGTTTTAATCCATAGCTGCTCCATGTGACATTGTTTGCTTACATGTGGAAGTTTCATGCTTAATTTACAAAAACCAACGCTTTCAGGAATACGGTAGTATTAAGGCCATAATAATCAAAATGCAGTATATTTCTTGCTCAGTGAGTCTGTTCTCAATAAAATTAAAGAAAACCATCATTAGAACAGCATCATGTGATTACTACAGAAAATGATCGAGACAAACACTTAGAAAACAAAAACAAATGATGGAGTCATCTTTAAGGAGAAGGAAACTATCTGTGTGGTACAGTAACGGGCGGATGGGAGAGTGTGACTCGTTTAAGGTGGTGTTGCTAGGGAAATAAAGCAGTTTACTCGAGAATCAGCAACCTTTGATTCCAACATACGCTGTAGCCGTTCTCCCTCACACACACATAGAGAACTTCTGTCTTACTAGGTGGGTTTAAACTGAAGTCGTGAGAAGACAAGCAGGAGAAAAAGTGATAAAACGCCTCAGAGCAGAGGGTAGAAAGTTTGTTGCTGGGTTGATCCCAGGGGTAGAGGAGAAGATCAGATGGAGGTGAAAGGAATCAACCCTGACATCTAGTGGACAGAGTGTGGAATGTGGCACCAATTCTTTCAGTCGGTGTTGTTACTTTACTTGAATTTAGTTTTTCAGTAAAGAACCTAGGTTGTTTTTTTTCTGTTTGTTTTGTTTTTCTTTTTGTTTGTTTTTTCCGAATCTTTCTTTAATAAGATGTGATGCCACTCCCTGGGTTTAAAATCAATTACTCACACTGTCCTATTTACCGTCATTGAAGCTGCAGTTCTGGCCCTTTCAGTCATTTGTCAGTCAAAACTTATAACGCCTTTGTTTGTTCTTGAAATAATGTAAACCTTTGAATGTCTTTGGTGAGGATAGCAGTCTTTTTTTTTAAATCTCAGTTATCTTCTGTTTACGTGCTTGTTAGGTCGTTTTTTTTACAGGTTTTTATGTTTTGGTTATTTGCAGGTTTTGTTTGTTATGTTGGCACAACTCTTCCTGAAGCTAAATATCAATCTTTACAGAATAGCTCAAATAAATGCCATTTTGTGTGGTCTTTCACGATTTAGATTTTTGTTTTTGTATTCTCTTGACAAGCCATGGAACAAGTAACTGTATGTTTGAATAATGTTGACTTCTATAAGTCAAGTAATAGTTAATTTACAATTAGCAATTCAATGTTTGATTTGATGCTTATTTTGTTTAAATATTACTTATAAGAATGTTACTTACTAGAGTGTTGAGAAAGGTTGCCCACTGTTTAATATTAAACACTCTTTAACCTAATATTTATAAGAATGGCAGTAGATTCAGTAAAACAGCACATAACTGTTTACATGACCAGTAATGGAAAAACATTTAATCATTTGTTATTGCAGAATATTGTGAGGATGGAATCAGTTCAAACTGACCCACATTTCTTGGCATTAGTAGTCACAATACTTTATCACTGTCAAGGAAAATCTGAATGGGAAATATAGCATACCTAGGATTGGAATGTGCTGACAACATGATTTCTTCATTATTTTCGTTTTATTAATGTTGAATCTGAGGCTTTCTCCGCTTGCATTATCTTATTTTCTTTTTACTCCCCAATTGTGTCAAATGAGAAAACTATTCACACCAGTGACCGTCAGAGTGTGTCGGGACTCTGGTGTGGACAGATGCTTCTCTGTAAATCTCCCCTGTGTGCTTAGTGTTCAACAAACCTGACTAAGGGATTCTTACTTAAACAGTGCTTGCTAATTAATTTGGCCACATAGGAGTCCCTACTGATCGGGGTTTCACACAAGCTGTAGTCACATTTGTGACAGCGATTGATTAATTGATTATATGCTTTATAACAAGAACTTAACATTCTTATAAATCCAGCACTTTAAATCAGCAAAAACAGATTTTTTCTATTTTCTTGTTGTGTTTGCAGGTCCTTGTTGTTCATTGTTGATGTAGTGGTTCTAAAATTATTTATTGTTGAAACAAAAGATATTGTATTAAGATTTAATTCATCCAGCACAAACAGATTGCCATATTTTCAGTTATACATGCTTGCGGGTGGTGGCTGAAAATACTATGCAGTAATTAATTTTTAATATTTTCAGAATCATCGCTTTTATTGCGAGTCAATACCAACACAGAAAGTTACAAATAGGGGCTATTCATTTATAAAAATGTTGCTATAGATTCAGTCCCCTATTAAAATAAAATAAAATAAAATAAAATAAAATAAAATAAAATAAAATAAAATAAAATAAAATAAAATAAAATAAAATAAAATAAAATAAAATAAAATAAAATAAAATAAACAACCTACTTGGCCAACGTGACATTTTAGACAAATATTTGGGACACTGGCTGTTGAGATATGCTTCTTTTTGTTCATTTTACATAATTTTTTAAAAAAAAGGTCTTCCCTTCGCTTTTAGAGTTGATCCTTTCGAGCCACCTTACTTGTTATGTTTGTCAGGCAGTGAAGATGGCAAACGAGCTGGATAGAGTCCGGATCTCAGCAGCTGAACTTCGTGCAGAAGCTACCAATTCTCTGCAAGCGGCGGAGCGATCACACGGTAAGAGACAGCGGGTCCCACCGCAGTGACTACGCCCGTTAAAGCCTCGCTAAACTGCGGTTCGGACGGTTGGAGGCTTGCTAAGTTAGCCGGAAGTGGCGCGCGGAGCTGCTAAGTTTGTGTGTAGCTAATGTTGTTAGCCGCTTAGCTCCGAGTTCATCTGCGTTACTTTTAGTAGGACCGATTCTAACCAGGCCGGGGATTTAAGTAAGCAATTTATAGCTTTCCTCTTTTTAAAGTGTTGTTGATTTTACAATTTCAGCTTTTATATGCTTGTAGAAGTCGTGTTTTAATAAGTAAACGTTAATTAGGCATCTACTACTAAGAAACGTTAACATATTACAGCTAATTGTCTCTAAAGATAAAGGATGTTTGTTGTTCAGCATATTGTTTTACTGCACTAACCAATAATCTTATCAGTCTTTATGGAACAGTTTATAGTTTTACAAGGTAAATATGTCGATGTTCACAGGTCGACTGTTAATAAAGTTGTTTAGTTTCAAAAATACAGGCCTTCCTTGTTATTTTCACTGATAAGTATTGTGTGATTTGTGGATTAATACTCCTAACAGTTATCCCTTGTTCATTTAGTTTTCATTTAAACACAAACAACGTCAGAAGAAGTCAGCTTCTAGTAAACATTACATTCAACTTTATTTTGGTTCTTTAACGGCTTGTGTTATTTCTTAAACAAGGCATTAAAACTGGCAACACGTAGATAATCTTGTAAAGATTTTATGCTACGCAACACTTTCACTATCTGTGGCTTGGATTCCAGTTTTCGCCATCTTACAAAATTCCCATTTTTGACCACCCAATATTTGAACTGAGCATTTTCTAGAAGTCTTCTCTCTGTATTCTTCCATCCCCTGGATATTAGTTGTAAATGCACAGTTATGGACACAATTCTGTGTCCAAAATGTTAACTGAACTGTTGAAATTAATTAGGGGATGTATGTTATGATTTTATGATGCTCTGAAACAGATTTCACCTAAAATGTTAGAAACTGCTATATAAGAAAAAATAAGATGGTTCTTTATTCATCCCCAAGGGGAAGTTCAAGGTGCAATAGATAAACATAACTCATTTCAATAATAAGAAAAAGTAATACTAATAATTACATATTAATATACAATATAATTGTTTTCCTCATCTCTCTTTCTAACTGCTGCAGAGGAGCAACAGGAACACAAAAAACGCAAGCAGCAAAAAAAGCGTGAAACAAAACGTCCTAATCTGCAGCGTTACCACCCAACACCTGGACAGGGACATCGCCATCGGGACAGCGAGGAAGGAGAAACTAGTCAAGGAGATTCTCTGGAGGCCAAAATACAACAGAGCGATCGGTCATCAATGAGTGAGAAAAATAGAGCAACAGAAAATGTTTTAAATACACAAGGGCGCACAGACCCTTCGGTTATTAAAAACAGGGATGAAGATAGAATAAGAGGGGATGGCAGTAACAGCCTGAACAATAAACAAGGCACACAGTCTGTAGGTAAAACAGATGCAAACAATGAAAATGACAAAGAGCAGAAGGAAGTTCCTGAAGCACCTAAACTTGCAAAGAAAGTCCGTAAGCCTGACAGAGAGTTTTATCAACCAGGCAGCCGAAAGAACATCCAGGGAAAGGACTGTGGCGGTGAAAGGGAGCTCGATGAGCCTTCCCCTAAAAAGCAAGGGCCAGACTCCGAGCCGGAATCTCAGTGCAGTGCAGGCGAATGGAGCAATAAAAAACTGATAACAAAGCTTGGAAGTAAAGACAAGGTAAAGTTCTCTGACTCCTATGAAGAAAACACGGAACAAGGAAGACAAACTGTGGACCCATCCATGGAGAGAATTATGGGCAAAGTAGAAAGACTCCACATAAAAGAGAAAGGGGAAGTTGGTGTTCAACGAGGTAGTGCTGGAGAAAAACCCAGCACAAGAAAAGAAAAAGAAAGGTTCACTCAAGGTGCAGAAATCAAAGGTCAGGAAGAAAAGGCAGATAGAAAGGAGAAGAGTAACCTTCGAAGAAGAGGAGGGGAGAAAGACAAAAAACAGGAAAATGAGACACATCTGGAGTCCAAAAGAGAGGATGAAGCAAACCAAAGTAGAAAGAATAATCAAAGAAAAGCTGAAAAAGACAAGAGAGTTCCTAACGCAGAACGGAGAAAAACTGAAAAACCGGGAGCGTCGCACCAATGCAAAAGAAATGATAATCCCAGTGAAAATCTCAAAGTAAAGGACAACAACAACTTTAAAGACACAGAGAAGGCTGGTAAAGGAGGAACCCATTTGGAGAGGGTTCCTGACAAGATTGATAGACACAGATCTAATTTGAATTCCCCCACACCAAACTCCAAGAGATATTCCAAATCAAATATTCGACACTCACGAAACAGAATGTACAGCAGCAGCTCAGCAAGCAGCGTCACCAGTCAAGATGGCCCCAGACGTCCAATGACCTTCGAGAGCACCAAATGGTCACGTCCCCCTGGGCAAAGTACCAAGGAGCTGGTGGGAAAATCTGAGGTTCAAAGAAGACATTCATCTACAGAATCAATGGATGGTAGTGAGGTGTGTGACAGAGACGAAGATAGGAGGAGGAGGAGAACACGCGGTTTTGGGAAGGATGAAATGAATGCCGTAAAACAAGGAGAGGAGTGGAAGACGTCAAAGTCAAATAAAAGTGGAGGCCGAGGAATCCTTAGGGTTTCTTTAGATAACAAGACACCTGTCTCAAAGGACAGCCCGGTTCCCCGTGGGAGAGGCCGGGGTATCTTGGTTCTTCCGGTCCGTACAGATATCTGTAGTTCCCCTGAGGTGGGTCACAGGCTTTTCTCTGCCGGAACTCGTGGAGGAGCCGCTGGCAGGAGCAGAGGAGGCCGAGGAGGAGGGGTGAGACGGCTCTGGGACCCCAACAACCCCGACCAGAAACCGGCGCTTTCCAACGCCCAGTCATCCAAACATGCAGCCCTCAAACAGCCGCTCTATCTTCAGACTGGGACTGGCTATGGGCAGCTTCACTTTCTGGACACGGATGACGAGCTAGCCGGCAGTCCTCCAGTCCCACAAGGGGATCACTTTCAGTCTCAGCAGGCCACGGCTATGGCATACTACAAATTCCAAAAGTCTGACAACCCTTACTGCTACCCCATACCCAACAATAACCCACATAATCCTAAGTCCACCGCCAGCCAGCGATATCCTTACCCTTATAATATAGGGCCATACCAGATGGGTCACCCCAGCGGTATGTACCCAAGTCCAGGAACAAGTCCTTTCAGTGGGAGCTTCAGAGGAGGGGGATATGCCCAACAAGGTGTGGGAAGTGACCTGACAGTTGAAGAGGAGTTGGGGAGACTGCTGAAGGCTGCAGATGCACCTGAACTTCAGCTCAGTAACCTGATCTCCAGGGACAGAGTGAGTGCCGATGGCTTGGATCGCATGTCCCAGCTTAGGTGAGCTTTCAAGGTTTTAGGTTGTAGTTTATTTTGTTTGTTTTTTTGGGGGGGGATTGGAAATCTATCTATTTTATTCTTTCTTAAAGAGATGACCTTTTGGGTCTGTATGAGCGGATCATCCTGACAGACATCGAGTTCTCCGACTCTCAGAGCGTGGATCAGGCTCTGTGGAAGAACGTGTTCTACCAGGTCATAGAGCGCTTTCGGCAGCTGCTGAAAGACCCCACCTGTGACAACACCCACGATATCAGGAACATGCTGCTCACACTTCTAGATGAGGTAAGAGCTTGAAAACTTTGGATCAAGAAGCCTCTTCCAGTCTATCTCGTCACTGAGATGTAAACTTTATTTTTTCATCGTAGTTCATCAGAAACCTATACATAGGATATTTTCATGTCGGTATCGGTGAGGAAGTGGTATTATATTTTAATAAATTCAAATATAATTTAAAAATCTATTACTTTCTCTAAAGTAGATGCACAACTAACAGCTCACACAATTGTTAAGCAAGGAGTGTCCAACAGTTCTGGGAGGTGTTTCTCCATTACGTTTAAAAAACATCCAAAGAACAGCTCTCAATTGATTCATTCATGCTTCCCTGATTTGACAGACTTAATGAAAACTTTGACCCTTTTTGTCCTCAACTCTTCACACACACTGTTCTTCATGTTTTAGATGTATCCCCGCACATCTGGGACAAATCAATGCATAATGTCCTCAGCATACAATTTAGTTCTGCAGAACCTTGGGAATTGACCATTTATTTAAATAAGGTCTGCGTAGGCAAGGGAACACCTAAACCAAGCAGGAGAATGTTTCTTGAAGATCAGGATTAATATGCTTACAAATTCTGACCATTGTGGGACTTTTTTATCAATACAAATGTGTTTCATTTTGAAAGTGAAATCTTTTTTTTTTCCTGCATAAGCATCCTGTGCAGTTCTCCACCTGTGCATTTGATGCAGTGTCTTGTATGTATAAAAAGGTTATTATAGATTTTCAAAACAGACTTTTACTGCACAAGATGCACTCAGTAGGTGAAGACCATGCGGACCTGTTCTCAGGATTCAACGTTGAATTTAAATTATTGGATATGATAAAAAATAAAAACGTAATTATTGTCAACTGTTTTTGTAAAGAAAAGCAGTTGTAGGGGTAAGTGTCATTTTGTCTTTCAGTTGCAATGACTGTTTTCCGAAGAAGATTTTTTTTAACACTTTATTCTTAAATATACATTATTATTAACATTTTAACATCCAAAGGTCCTTTTCTTATGCTTCCTTAACACATTAACAGGGCCATAAATTAATCACCACTGAGAATAGCTAAATGAATATATTATTTTTTATAAACTTCTGGTTGGAGTCTATGAATGAATCTTTTATTAAAAATATCAAACTTTAATTTTTGTTTTATTTCGCAGGGAGCACTTTTCTTTGATACACTGCTTCAGAGGCTGCAGGGGGTGTACCAGTTCACACTCGAAGACTACATGGATGGTATGGCAATCAGAAGTCGTCCATTACGCAAAACGGTACGTGAGAACCGCTTTTTCTTTGCCTGAATGAATGCAACCTACAATCTTGACTAAATACAGTTGGGTAAACCTACATTGGTAATTAAATTACTTACAATCAGACACTTTTCTCAATGTATTTATTTTGATTTCAGATTAATATTTCTGTCTTTTTTATTTTATTTTTTTCAGGTAAAGTATGCACTTATAAGTGCTCAGCGATGCATGATTTGTCAGGGAGATATTGCACGGTACCGGGAACAGGCCACTAACTCTGCCAACTATGGCAAGGCTCGCAGGTAGGCAGTTATTTCAGGAGGATTTCTGCAAATCAAATCCTTATACATGTAAAAATCATGTTTACAATACATCAATTGTGTTTTGCAATTTTATTGCTACAGTGAACAGAATTAACCACAGTACTTCTGTTTTTTGATGGAATACTTGGGTAGACAATCAATTGTAAGACATGTTGAATGTTTAAATGTATATTTACTGCTTATTTATTATGACCTTATTAAATGTGACCATGTTGCATCATGTTTGCGTTTAAATTTGCCTTTCTTCAACTGGCAGCAACCAGCCTCTCTTTGGAAATATATGTTTCTACATAAATTCTTGATTCATAGATTAGTACTATTCTGTTTTTGTTGTTTTTGGTTGTTTATCTGTGTCCAAAAGGAAATCTTTCTATCCTTCTTTTTTAAGACGTTTGCTACCTGTTAGATTATTTATCAGCTGTATGTAATTTATACAAATTAAACTTAGATCAGTTTTAACAGCTATATAAGAAAAGATAATAGCACAAGGTGACACCACCTAATATAAAAGGTGCTGCAAACCCTATTTCTTAGTTTTGTTTTCTCTTCCAAGAAAAGTTGTATGTTAACATGTTTTTTTTTTTCTTTAGTTGGTACCTAAAAGCCCAGCAGATTGCGCCCAAAAACGGACGCCCCTACAACCAGCTCGCCTTGTTAGCAGTTTATACAGTAAGAGACATCAAGATTGTTTAAAAAAAATGGATAAGTTACTACAACAGATTATAGCTTTTATATCTCCGCTAATTTCCATCTGCACTGTCAGTGCGAGAAACAAGAAAGATCAGTAATAATCCCAAGAAACTAAAAGATTAAGGAAGCATTACAAATTACATAAATGATTGACGTATAACATATATCAGTTTTTTAGTGTGCTTTGATATTGTATGAAATATCAAATCTTATTTGATCTTGAATATGTTTTCTTGAGTTGTGCAGGACTCACACAAGCGTTAACTTTGAGGAAATTAAAGACATGTCTTGGACTGCAGTGGGTTTTTGGACATTACCAAGGCTTCATTTTTAAAAATATGAACTAAAATTTAGCTGGGATGTCAATTCTTTAACAGACCTAGTAAGTCCTGCTGTCATTATTTAACCCAGATGTCCTGAAGCAGACATATCTCTCCCACCCATAAGGATGGAAGTATGCAGCTAATCCAGTCATGATTTGACATGTCCTTCCTTATGTATTGAAATTAAGCTGATCAAACTTGGTCCTTATATCAAATAATTGAAATAGCACTTTTTATTTTGCTATTCTCTAGTTAGTTTCATGATTTTGCTAGATTTTTTATTTTTGAGCGCCCTTTAAACAAAATCTGATTACGCTTTACTATGTTTTGTTTTCAGAAGTTCAAATTTGTATTTTCTAGAAAGAGGTACTATTAAAGTCTGGACATTTTTTTAATTATAAAATTCATGTTTGGTGTATCAAAATAATTTCTATTAGGGACTGTTTATCTTTTGATGAAGAAATGCATAGGAGACATAAAAATACCACATTTAATTAAATCCACTATAGAGTATTACCTTCTTACATTATTCATTTTAAATCTATCCCACATGTAGAAGCGGAAGTTAGATGCTGTGTATTATTACATGCGCAGTTTGGCAGCTTCCAACCCCATTCTGACAGCAAAGGAAAGCCTAATGAGTCTGTTTGAGGAAGCTAAGCGTAAGGTAAGATGTACTAAAAAACCCTTCATATGAGAGGTTTTAGTTCTTAAGTGTTGAAGTTTACCTCCACAGTTAAATCAGAGGAAGATCTTGATGACTGAAAACTCCTTTTTTTTCTTTCTTTTTTTTTTTTTAACAGGCTGAACAGTTTGAGCGCAAAAGGAGGCAGGAGCATGAAGGAGGTTCTCAGGGTCCAGCAGTGAAAGGGAGTAAGAAATGGGACGATGGAGCGCGTGTGGAGATTTGGATCCGTCCCAGTGGCCAGGCTACAACCCCCTCCTCACAGAGAGGGGCCAGCGAGTCCAGCAGAGACTCGGAACAGGACGGCGAGCTGGGCAGTCTTAGCTCTACAGAGGTGAAGGCCCTTCTTTTCTCTTGCAAACAGAATGAGTGGCATTGCCTTTTTCTTTTCCACTGATAATCAATATTTGGTTAGTTCCTGATTGAGAATTGACGCCACATTGTATGATATACAAAATATTGATACGAGATGTTCAACGTAAGATAATTTTTTGTTTATCTGCATAGCTTTATCATACTAGCTCATAATTGTTTTCATTTTGTTTTTCCATCACCATCACTTAGTTGTATTATGTGTTTTGAACAAAATACAACTGGTTAAAAGAAAGTTCTTCTTTTTTTATTTATTTATTTATTTATTTATTTTTTCTTCAGCTGAATAAGAGATTTATTTTGAGTTTCCTACATGCACATGGAAAGCTCTTCACCAAAGTTGGGTGAGTGATACTTCGTGTATTCCAGGTTTTTCCTTCACACATTTAATGTACAGGAGAAGACGATTCTAAAATCTTTGAAATCTGCGTCTTGTTGTTGCCTTTGTGTCAGATATGTTTTCTGAATCTGTGTTTATCTTACAGCATGGAGTCCTTCCCTGCAGCAGCAAGCCGTGTTTTACAGGAATTTAGGACTCTTCTGCAACACGGGCCTTCACTTCTTGGATTTAACAACCTGATCCAGATCATCACCATCAACATGTTTGCCATATACAATGCCCACAGTAGAGGTCATTTTTCCAATCTCAAATCCACATACACAGAGGATTATTGTCAAAAAGGCATTTTAAATGGACTTACAATTGTATTACAAACTATAAAGATGCCCAATTAACCTTTTGGAACATTCCTGTAATTAATAACTATATTATTTGTTTTCGAAATTCCAGTGGACTTAAGCCCCCTTCATAAAATTGTGCTTTGCTTCATAATTTAGTATCTCATTTGTAGCAGTTTAATACAAGTATAAAAAACTGATTACACAAATACTGTTAACCTTTTTCTTTCAGATGAAGAAGGAGATGTTCGATCAGTTTTATTAGAACAAAGCACAGGTCTTGGCCTCGGCATGTTTGCTTTGCTGGTGCAGCGATGCACAGAGCTCCTCAAAGAAACTCCCACAGGTAAACTCTTGGTTTTTTGGTCACGCCTTACTTCTGGTAAAGCTCATTTTGTTGTTTTTTTATCTGTAAATGCAGCCAGACAAGTTCTTTCTAGGAATTAAAAATAATATAATATGATATTCTTTCTGTTTTTACTGTAATTGGTAGGAAGTCCCATGTTATAATAAATAGGTCTGAGAAATTAGCTGCTGATTACATACCTTATAGAGGTTCCACAGATCTACCCATACCTCATTATGAAAACTTAACATTTCTTTGGTTGTGTATTACTTGGTAATATGATGTAAAAAAAAATTAATATAAAAAAATAAGCATAGTATTGTTGTCTTTCAGAAACAGTGTCTATGGCAGACTGGGAGGAGGAGGGGAAGACCGAAGAGCTGAAGGGTATGGTCAGAGTTTCTGCGTTCCCTCTGGACCTGAGAGAGTTGCTGCCCACCATCAAAGTGTGGTCCGACTGGATGTTGGGACATCCGGAAGAGTGGAACCCACCGCCATGCAGCCTGGAGTGAGTGCTTAGTGTTTGCTGTAGACATTTCTATGCTTGCCATTTAAAGGTTAAAGGAAACAATGTCTGGACTCAACTTTTAACTTATTTTTGCTCCTTTTAGACTTCATTACTCTGTCATCATAATGGAGTTCAAACCTTTGACCACTTTATAAAGGACTTTTGTCTACTATCTACTATTAATATTGTGTGATTTATTTTTTTGCCTCATCATTGCTCAAAAAAGAAATAATGATGTAGAATAATTGGTTTTTTAATCATTATGTCTTAAGTTGCAACCTTTACTGATCAAAGAGCCATTTGTTTCTTCAGTCATTCTAATTGCAAACAGTTTAAAGCTGCACATGTTAAAAAGACAACTTTTAATATCTGCTAAAAATTAACAGAATAAGGAAAATCCCAAATGGTATAAAGAGAATCGATGAATATTCTGTAATAGCATTTTAATATTTCTGGAAAAGTAATTTAAAAAAAGGTTTTCACCCCAATAGGTGTAAAATTTGATCTAAAAACATGAATGATACATTTATTTTTAGTGTGCTATGGAAAATCGCCACGTTACAATTCCTTTAATTCATAACCATTTCAAATCCTCTCCAGATGCACCCCTGATGTTTGGCAGGGCCTGGCTGACTTGTGTAACGCACTGGCGCGCGTGGACCACGAGGAGATGCCGCTGTACACAGTGGATACCGAAGAAGTTGAAGGAGATGAGGAGCTGACTGTGCTTCAGTTGAAGGAAGACAAACTGCTCGCTGGCTTTGTACCACTGTTGGCTGCGCCACAGGAGCCATGTTACACGGACAAACACACTGACATAGTGAGTGCATTTCTATTCTATACTGTCACACTGGTGAGATTTCCTTTCTGGCCCCAAGTATATCCGCATATTAACCGTTGTCCTCTTTGTTTCAGGCCATAGCAGCAGATTGTAAGAGAGTGATGGTACTGAAGTACTTTCTGGAGGCTTTGTGTGGACAAGAAGAGCCTCTGCTAGCCTTCAAGGGAGGCAAATATATATCTGTGGCAACTTATTCTCAACCTAACCACTCAGAGCGAATGAACAGCAGGGAGGATTCTTTCACAGAAAAAGAGGTTACTTTCTCTTTCTATAAGCTACATGTCCTATAGTAACAAAAAATGCAGCTAACATGCCGTTCAAAGGAGAATCCACGGCAAAACAACTGACATCAGTCCGTGTCTCGTCTCACAGTCAGATGACGTAATACTTGAGGCCGAGTCGTCTCTTTCTGGATCAGAAGGGGAGGAGGATGCTGAGGAGGAAGGAGACAGCGAAAACGACATCAAGGAGCTGAAGGCGCGACGGCACGCCCTCGCAAATAAACTGGCGCAGCAGCAGAAGCGACGAGACAAAATACAGGTACGAAACACTGTAAGCGTCAATCAAACAGATTTGAACTCTAGAGATCAATCTGGGACAAAACTGAGCTTTGTCTTTTTTTGTGTGTGTTTTTTTCAGGCGGTTCTGCAAACTAGTGGCCAGTTGGAACTGGAAGTAAGACCCTTGTTTTTGGTCCCAGATACCAATGGCTTCATTGATCATTTGGATGGGCTAAAGAACCTCCTTCAGTGTGGAAACTACATCATAGTGGTCCCGCTCATCGGTAGTAGAATGCAATGAAAACAGATAATTCAAATAAGTAACTTAAAAGTTAATCACATATAAATATGCTTTTATTCTATGTTTTTGCTCTCTTTACCAGTGATTACAGAGTTGGACGGTCTGGCCAAAGGCCAGGAGACTTTCGGGGGCGCACTGGGGACGGGAGGACGAGGCGCTGGCGGTCGTGGCAACTACAACACCAGTGTGGCCCACGTGCGGGTCGTGCAGGAACAGGCTCGGTCGGCCATAGCTTTCTTAGAAAGAGGCTTTGAAGCCAGGAAACCGTGCCTTCGAGCTCTGACGAGCCGAGGAAATCAGCTCGACTCCATCGCTTTCCGTAGCGAAGACACCTCTGGACAACAGGTAGGGTCCCGGCTGCATGGTGCGCCTCGCAAACCCATTCATATTGGTTCAACTATTGCGTAATAATGCTTGAACCAGAAACTTTAATACAGTAGTTTGCAATTTCGTGTGATGGATGAAAGCAATGTTGCACGGAATTATGGGAATGTATAGTTTTGTGTTTTTTTTATATAAGATTTTACAGAAAAAGTGAAAATAAAGATAAAGATAGAATCCATCTCATTTCTAAAGTTCACCTGTGTGCTGGATGGATAACAGCTGTTCTGGGAAGACATCAAAGGTTAATTGCAGACAAAGCTTAAAAGTATAATCATAAAACCTTAATCATATCGCATTTGTCTGTTTAATTTAAAATTAGAATGAATATGGCAGAACTCAAACCTACTAAGACATTTTTACCGAATTAATAAAGAATCCTGAATAAACTATTGATATTTCCCCCTGTTACAGATCTAATTTATTCCAATGATTGTATAAAGTTCAGACTAATATTTGCTGGAGTTTGCCACAATTCATGCAAGGGGAAATAGTAAACATTAAGAAGTTTAACAGCGACACCTGGTGGTTGTGGCTCTATTCGACATACCTTTGGATAAAAATGCACACAGGTCTGTCCTTGAAGAAAGTCTGTTAAAAGGCTGCAGTCGACGAGAGGCTTTGACAAATCTTTGGCAAGTTTTGATATGTGAGGTTCCCAGGGAACATTTTATTTACCTTACTGAGTTTACTTAAGTTGTTTTTATGGGGGTTTTCTTTTCAAAACAGAAAATGGATACCAAAACGTGATCTAGTTTTACCAGGTGGTTCTTCTAACGAAGAGTTATATGTAATGTTCTAATAAATAAACATAAGTAAAACACATTAAAGTTTTGAATTAAAACATAGTGTTATTAGGCTGTAGGGGATACAAATACTCTGGATGAAACTGATATTGAAGGCTAAGGGTGACATTTTATGTTGGTAATAATTTATTTTCTTTCGCTGTGCATTTCTTTTCAGGGTAACAATGACGATGTTATTTTATCCTGCTGTCTGCACTACTGCAAGGACAAAGCAAAAGATTTCATGCCTCCTCAGAGAAGTATGTGACAGTGACTCTTGAAGCCACGTTTCAAAACCGAAAGGAGTCTCCTGACATAACTTTATCACTCTTCTTATAAACAGATGGAACAGTGAGGCTCCAGAGAGAGGTGGTCCTCCTCACAGATGATCGCAACCTGCGCGTCAAGGCTTTGACCCGCAATGTCCCCGTGAGAGACATCCCGTCTTTCCTCACCTGGGCTAAAGTGGGCTGAGCTAAAATCGTGCTGAAACTATAGGAACCCAGCTGATGAAGCCTGCTTGTCACTCAGAGGAGTAGACACACTCAAAGCAGAGGAGGAAGAGGGGGGAGTTAAATGGGGTAGTAGAAAGGATAATGAGAGCAGAAAGAAACACTTCTTCAGGAACACAAGCAAATGAAGAGTAGAGTGGTGTTGATGACATAATTGCCCCTTTGTGAGGTAGTGTGTGCGTTTATTTGCGTGTTCGGATCATCGCGCTTCCCCCATTAAGAGAGTAAGGCTTAAAAAGTCTGTGATACGTTATAGGAGAAAGGCAAGCGGTAATGCGCCGATTTGATCTGCATGTTGCTGTGTTGCAGCATTTAACCTCTGCAGGGAGAATTCAGATCCAAAGCAGATAAAGGAGGGAAAATGAAGTTGTCATTTGCTTGATTAAAGATGCCAGGAATGCCTAGCTCTGAGGGCGTTCGCTTGAACTGATGAGTTAAGGAGGGAAAGTTCAGGTCAATAGGCACCGGAGGTTGTTTAGGCTTAATTGCAAACCCGAAATACAAATCCCAACACCTAGAAAGAATCATATAAGGACATATAGGTCCCTGCTTACTAGCAAACTAGACTTTATTCATCTTTGGCAGCTTTCTCCAGCCTGATGCTAATATGAAACTTTTGTGGTAAAAGAAAAAGTCTGACAAAAAACAACATTGGTTTGTTTCACCTGTTCATTATCTCATGTATATATTCCCTGCAACGTTGGTTTGTTTTTACTTTGATATATATTTTATTCTGTTAATTTCATAATATATTTATTTTAATCAACGTCAATTAGGCTTTGACTGCTTTATTTTTTTATGTGTTATTTTCTATGTGTTACGGCTGTAATACACATTGTAGATCACACAGTAAATTTGTGCGTATAGGCCAGTCATTCAGACGGAAATTGAAATTGGAGTAGTACTTTTTTGATTGGCTTTAATCGTTGATCAGATGATGGCCAGCTACACCAAAAAATAAGTTTTGGCTTTTAATTAAGTAATAAGATAAACAACAGGGCTTGTTCCAGTCTGTTTGTTTGTTTTTTCGGGGCTATGATTTTTTCTCATTTTTTTTAAAATTTGGTTTCACTACGTGTTTCTCAACCCTGTCATGTTTTAAATGAATCCGACTCAAAACCATGCACACTATCATGCATGCCATCAGGTGCTGCGTAGCGTTTTAATCAATTTCTTTAAGTTGTGGCAAGCTAGTGTGGCTATTTGGCCAAGGGTTGAGAAACCCTGCTTAACTCATACAGTTAAATCTCGGGATTCCTTCACTTTCAGTTTAAATCTAGCAGCTATTTCTGTAGGGGAAACCATAGCATGTTTTCTTTTATATTTTTATTGCTTATGCATAAAGAAAGTGGGGGGTAGGATTCTTTATTATTGTTTTTTTGAGACTCCCTTGTTTAATTCAAACTTAGTGCTTGTTTGTTTCCATTGTAAATCTATGCCTGTCTGGTTTCTTTCAGTGACATCCGTGCACGATGCATGTAATTCAAAACGATGTTGTAGTGGCACTAAATTTATGTTGTTTCTGTCTGTGAGTTTTGTGTTTTTATCCTATGTAGACTTTCAAAAAGGATGTTTTCATTTGTGGTTCCGTGACAGGTTTAGTGCTGTGTAAAAACCGGTTAAATTGAGCTTTCTTCATCAATAAACGGAATAAAATCTTAATTCCTTCTGAGTAGTTGATGTGTAAATGGTTATAATGCGCAAGAAAGGTAAAACCATGAGTTCTGTATTCATGGCTTCCCTTGGGAATTTTATTTAGGGTGTATCATTAAGATCAATGAGTAGAAAATAACTTAAAGACATCATCCTCTCCAGGTAACTGTTAGCCTTGATGCCTTTTCATCGTTTCCTTTCAAACAACTTTGCACTTTTACATAGCACTCTGATACATCTAGACTTATCTAGCAACTATGTTTTTTTTAAATCAAATCAAAAACAATTTGTTATCAAGGCTAGTTACATTCAATAACTCACCAGGCTTATTCCTCATTTAAAAAGTTTACCTGTGGGCACATTGAATATTTTGCAGTGATCTGGTTTTGGGATGCATGTGGAGGGTGAAAGATAAGTAAGCTTGAAATCTATGATATTAACAGTCTTTCCAACAATTACACAGGCCGGAACATACCATACATTTAGAAAAATGTACAAAAATCAGCCTATTAAAATGGAAACCTTTAGGCAGCTTTTAAACACACTTCACCCACATTCTTGTATTAAAAGGTTTTTTTTTCTGTGTACTGTAGATTTTCTAATCATGGTGGTCTTCATTTGGTGTGAGCGGAAAATCCTGATAACCAAACATAAAGGCTGGAAAGCATCCATCCCTGTGTAATCAATTTGTTTCATATTGGAAAAAATTAAGGTTCTTAAATAAAACATTTCCCAACATTGTAGTTTCCTGATGGTCACAATTTCACTTTTAAGTTAAGTCATGAATTGAATTTCCTTGTGCAAACTGGACACGTTTTTTGTCTACATATTGAACACATCAGAACGATGAGCGGGAGAAATCCAGTGCTATATAACAAAGAATAACTAAGAGAACGCCTGAAAGTTTTACTAGATAAGATTTCACCTTAATTTAGTTAAATATCTAAGTCAACCAAAAATGCTATCTTGTATAAGTACATGATGGAATTTAAGGAACACCAAGTCCTGGTCAAATGACATACTATGAACGAGTTGTAGGGATATTTTTAACTCTCCTGTTAATGTTGTTATACCCACTGACTTTTTGTGCGATGAGAAAAACAATTTGTGTGAATATGCTATTTTGCTGGTTTGTATCGACTCCATCATAAACTTATGTTTCTGTTCTAGTACGGTGTATTGCATAATACATTTGGCACAATGTTTCAGGTTTATTTATAGAAGAGGAGTTATTTATTCACACATGATAGATTTTCAATCCTTTTACCTGGCAACGACAGACTCATGTATGTAATATAAGTAAAAAAAAAAAGGGCTTTATAAAGAGATCTGTTCCTCTTAAACCATGTTAAAGGCACGAATCACCTCCATAGAGGTCTCAGGGATTGGTACCTCTCCAACCATTAGCATCAGTAGACTTCCTCGCCTGGATACAGACCACAGAGGCAGGCCCTGATTCCCATCATCATGACAACAGGGATGAGAGGCAGCCAATCAGAGCCCCAGCTACCATCTCCTGGAAGCTGATTGGTCTCCCAGTCTGCAGCCTGTGATGGAATGGCCATCTTTAACCTCTCTGCTGCCATGCATGCTCCCCTTTTTATCTCTTCATGGTGTAGATTACGGCTACACATGTTTATACTGCAAATCCATATCTAAAAAAATGTAAAAACAATGAATTTATCTTACAGCAAAAGGTGCAAAAATAAATCCAGTGTATTTCAGTCAAATATAAGGTTATTATTATTGCCAACTCCTTAAAAATAATCATTTTAAGCCAGTTTATCTTTCCGATGCTGATGTTTGGATGCACTATTGGGAGTTGCTATTTATAGAAGCCAGATTAACACAGAAATCATGTTAGGGTCTCGGGGTAGAGGCTGGAAAGGAAAAACTCCAGCACCCGTTCATCCTCCACAGCTATAAAAGCTCCTGCAGTCACCATCGTGTTGACAGTCCTTCTGTGAATGACTCCCTAACACACACTCACACATCTGCTGGATGCCTCAGCATCGCCTTAACGGGCAGGAGGGCTGCAGTCAGTCCGAGTCACACAAACTTGCTTCGCCACCAGGTTAAAAGCTTTCCTCTTTTATTTTTGGGGGAATATTTAAATGTTGTCCTTTTCGGTGGAAGGGAGGAGATTCCCTCTTCGCCGCCATTTTTACAGAAACTTTGCTGGCCGCTTGTAGGCAGCTAGCAGCTAGCAGCTTGCGATGACAGTTAACCGCTCCACTCGTCGCTAGCCAACTAAAATAGTTTAGCTAGCTTCGTGTTTCTTCACGTTGGTTGTTAGTCGTCCGTGGTGTGTGGACAGCGCAGACGACAAGATATTAATATTGTTAATTTGGAGATAAAAAAAAAAAATATATATATAAAAGACAGGGAGCCCGTTAGACGCGTCTTTGTTTTTCTGGGTTGGGCAGTTGTGCGGTTGGGTTAGCGAGTTAGCATCGCTATCTGCTGCAAGCGAAATTCCCACTTTGATTTCTCTGGGCTGCATTGGCTGTCTGTGATTTCTTATTTATTTATTTTTGCCATCCCAGGCTGCTGCGGGCAGATTGACTGGATTATTCAGCCTCTCAACACGTCACCTCCCTTCTCTTGGTGAGTTCATCCTTTATTAAATATATAAAACTAACGATTGTTGATGTAGCTTGTTTACGACGCCTCTTTAGCATCCGACCCAGCCAGGCAGATTTCTGCTGACAGAAAGTTACTTTCGCAAGTTGTACGTATGTTTTTATGTATGTTTGGTGTCGTTTCAAAAAAATACTTCATTGTATTGATTAGTTTGTGTAACAACAACAACAACAAAGGAAATGTCAGTGTTCCGTGTTTGTTCATAGTCTAAACTTGCGGGGAGAAAATAGCTGATGAGCTAATTGGAGATTTAAATAATGGACACAGATCCCTTTCATCAAATAAGAGTTAGCTGGATGCGGTTAGCTTGCTAATCCGCTTTATGCAGCCAGGGTTGCAAACTGTGCCCCTCCCTCGGTTTTGTTTTTGCCCAGCATAGTCTAACGCTAACGTCAACCTCGGCTGTGGATTTCTTGTGCTTGGGGAGTTTACTCGTAGATTGACGTCCATGTGTGTGATTAGCCGTGCCTCATATGCATGTGTTGTATGCATGTAAAGCCCATAAGGGTCGTGCTTATGGCTGCGAGTGTACAAGCAGAACAGGGGCCAGTGGAGGATAGCGAGTCCATCAATATCTCGGATCCATCGGCTCCTGATCGCTGTATTTATGGGCTGACGTGAGTCGCATTCCTTCAGCTTTGTCTGTTGATATTGCGTAACACAGGCTAACACTCAGCAAGCTTCCCTTCTGCTGGCTTTAGGGTTCATCTATGACTTCTCGTAGCCCAAATTGGTCCATTCGGGAGCATTTTGGATACAGTTTTGTGTGTGGCAGCGTGTTAGGATATGCATACAGAGAAAGGAGGCAGCTTAGATGTTATGTCAGTGTCTCAATAACCTCATGTACCTGAACACCCACACCTTGTGTGTTCTGTGCTAGATGAATGAAAAAAAGGCAGTCAAGCAAACACTGCAGTATGAGCATCTCCCCTGTAAACAGGTTTAATGTAGTCCTCATGCTAAAGCTCTGTTTTTTATTTATTATTTTTCTTTTGGTGATATTTGTTCTGGACATTTCTATCATCCCATCACTGAGTGATTGCCATAAGTACGTTGCGTTCACAGTCTCATTCTGAAGCCCTTTGTTTTAATGTTTTGCTTGCCAGGTTTGTATCAGAGGTTGCTGAATATGGACAAACACCATGATGGATTAAAATGTCTCCCAGGAAAAATGGATTAGACTCTGGAACAAAGCCTACCCTGCTTTATTTAGTCTAGATCCAAGGCAGAGGCATTGATAGTCTTGTCTCTGCAGAGCACATTGCTCCATAGGAGGACCCTCCTTGTTGTCATGTCGTTTATTTCTTTTTTAATAAGATTTATCGGACATGCTAACCTTAAACTGACTGTGTTTTAAGTTGTTTTTATTTTAGATCTCTCAGATGACTTGTTCAATTTCTTCTGGTTTTAATGGCATTGATCACTCTGCTCATTTAACACTTTTGCATTTTTTGTTTTGTTTTTGATTCAGTCGCTGAGTTAAAGTAACTTTTTTTTGTCCATACATTAAAAGTACATAGACGAGGAAAAAGTACAGTTTCAAATCGCAATATGTTTTTTTATGCTGCTCTATGACACTAAGAAGATATTATTTGAACAATGTTTAGTCTAAATTTAGTAAGTGGTTAGTTTTGTTATTGGCTTTTTATTATACTCTTATGTTAATGGTATTATTTAACATTCGAGTATAACGTTAACGATCAACGTGGACGGGAAGACGTGGGAATAAATTCAGCTTTTTCTGCTGGTAGATTTATACCATTTCTGTTTTATATTTTTGTGGAAACTGGGTAACCATTGTAATTTCAGGCAAGGTTTCAGTAACCTTGAGATGCTGTGCAAATTTCTTAAGGCCTTATGTGTGTTCACTTTTTTTGTGTGACCAAATTTGTACTACATTTCTTTTATTTGAGCAACACAAAAATCTTAAACTTGTATTTGAATAGTACAATTGAAATGGATTATGTTTGCTGCTGTAGTTTTTGAAGGATTTGGAGCTGGAAACATATTTAAGTGATGATTCGTTCAAAAACAAAAGGCTTCAATTTGACAATTTTGTAATAAAATGAGTTATTGTTTATTGCATTTGAGCAGATGTGCAATGTAGACCAGTGTTTTTCAACCACTGTGCCAGGGCACTCTAGTGTGCCGTGGGTGATCCGCAGGTGTGCCGTGGAAATTATCCAATTTCACCTAATTGGTCTAAAAAGATTTTTTGAAATAATATGCAAATAATATGCCATTTTCGAGTGTCTGTTTTTTAGTAGTTACTAGTGGCGTAATCCTGTTATTTCCTTATCTTTAGATGGCAATAGGTACATAGCATATGTTAAAATAAGAGATATAGAGATGAAAAAATTTGTTTGTGTTTATTTGATTCATGTTCAAGACACTTTGATAAGAATTACTTATAGTTAATATATTACATATTTAATATATCCGACTACTCATTTGTTTACATTTTTGGTTGGTGGTGTGCCTCGTGATTCTTTCAATGAAAGCAATGTACCTTGGCTCAAAAAAGATTGAAAAACACTGATGTAGACGACATTATGATTGATATGACTTGCTTTTTGGTTAAATTATTACATTTATTCACTCTAGAGTAACAGCTTGAGGTGTTTAGTACAGAAGAATCTTCTCAAAAACAAACAAACAAACATATTTGAAAACAAAACAAAGCAAAAATCACAATTCTGATTAAACAAAGTTTTTTCTTAAACAGTCAAGCTATAATGATTCCTTCATGTAATTACATTGGCTGTTAGATTTATTTTGTTTGGCCTACTGCTTTTAATATAGGAACAGTGAGTTTAAGAACCTGATGTTAGGTGGTAAAAAAATCAGCTTTCCTGCCTGCAGTCAGGTTATTTAGTCTATAAAAGTGAAGGCCTCCTTTAGTCTTCAAACCATGACCCGGTTTGTCCAAATAACCGACTGTCTTGTCTATAAGACACAATTTCAGCCTGCTGACTATAGAAGTGCAGCAACAAGTAGAGAAGGGAAAGCACTTCATTAATGTATGACAACTAGAGTATTGTAAAAACTAAAGAAAATCGTAATCAAACTGATTTTAATATTTAGTAAACATATGAGATCAACATTTTTGCAATACTAAAATGATAACAGATGGCCATGGTTAAATATTAATGTTTTCTTTTTCTACCGATCCGACTGGAATCCACACACAGTTTAGTACTGTGTTATTTATTTTAGCGACAGGACGGTTAATGAAGCCCCGTGGCTGAAACCCTCTCGGTTTGGTCTATTCCTTCTTCTCGTCCATCACCATCGTGAGCGGAGCTGCAGAAAATGAGACGTGTCGCTTTTTAAAAATCTGGGCTGGGGGTTGCTGGAGAGTTTTGACTTCCTCCCTTCAGTCAAGTCAACAATCTAATCAGTCTAGGAAGCAAGAGCGTGGACGCCACACCCTTCATCTGGGGATAAAGATGTACTGTGTGCCTAAGCCATTTGGAGAACAGCTCTCATGTAGGTCCTGATATTAAGATTTGCTCTGAACAACCAGCCATAATGTTGCTGAGTTGCTTTTATTACGTGCCTGACTGATGATTAGTGAGTAACTCTAAACCAACGCTCGGTTTATTGACTGATTCCACAACTGCTGGTGACTCGTGTTTCTTTTCTTTAACATACAAACACTTAAATGTATAATGTATGAATTTTACCGAACTCTTAAATGGGTCGGTGACAGTTTAATTATGTTGTGTCTGCTTCACAAGGGGGGAAATTATGTATTTTGCAACGAGAAGCTACGATGTGATTCATGTAAATCGAGAACAGCTCTCTGAGGCTGATCAGTTTTAGAAGATGTATAAGTGCCTTTCCGTTTTGAATTATTTAGCATTGCAGCATTAAGCGTCATGTAGACAGACCCCCAGTGAATAAGTTTATGAAACGGTGTGTGAATGGAGTTTTTATGCGTGAATGAAATGAAACATAATCAAACTAGATTTGTTACATTTTAAAAACATCATGCTTTTTTTTTTTAGGTTTTATGATTTATAACAAAAGAAACACTTTCCACACTTAGTATACTAATATGAAGAAAACAGTTTGTACACATGCTAAAGATGTGTAACAGGCTATAAAATCAATGCATCTTTTATTGCAGAACCATAACATAGATCTGAAAAATGTACAAGAAACAAACCTTACAGTTGAGCATATTTTTTTATTAAATATTTATTCTGACTGATGTTATTTAATTTTTCTGGGTGCCCTTCTGCCAATATTAAAGCACCAAGTCTTCTCCTGTAACAATTCCCAAGGTTAAAAACACACACAGATGTGGGTCCTTGACTATCTGTCTTTGTGCATTCTCTTCCTTTTTTTTATTCTACATATTTCTTTTAACATTTATTTAAACAGATAAAAGCCTCCTAAGATGAAGGGGTCTTTCATATAAGGGTGACCAGTAACAAAAATAAACACTTGAATTGCATAGAGTGCAAATAATCTGTCAATAACTGACAGTAGTTGTTATCATGACTGTATTTCTTTTAGTGTCAACAGTTGTAGTTCAGATTGCAAGTCTTCTTAAACATTTTATAACAAGAACCTCGCGGTAAGGTACCACCTTACTTACTACAGAGGTGTTTAACACCGGCTTATCCACATGTTTTGTTTCATGCTTAACCCATCTTAATCGTCTGTTGCCAAAAGTCTTGGTGTTGTTTAACGAAAGTGTACAGCTCCTGTTTAAAACTACCCAGCAGAGTTAGGCAAGGTTGTCCACTTATGTGGAGGAGCAGGAAAGGCCTTTTTCTGACATCCCTTTGACACAACCAGCTGACTTGGTGACCCTAAGAGGCCACTTTTGCTGCAGTTCTTTAACAATGAGTTCTGGGGTAACTACTTTGTATGGTTGTAAGATAAATATGACTCCTTGTCCAGCCTAGTGGACTGTGGGCTTCTGTATCACATTATACTTATGTGCTAGGAAAATAAGAAGTCATGGATTTCTAATTAGAAGTTCCTAAAAGCTCTGATAAGGTTAAAAAGTCAATAAAACGCTTGATTCCTCTTTAGAAGGCTACTAAGGTCTTTGTTTAACTGTTATTCCATACGTTTTGGTTTTTTAGAGTTTTTACAAAGAGAAAAGCATTCTTTAAAAATGTGGGAGTAATGCCTTTAAATAATAGAAAACAACAACATTCAAATATTGTGTGTAGCTTAATAATTTTCAGTGTAACTGTTGAAAAACTTGAATAAAATAGAATTTTAAGTACAAAGTTTTATTTTGTAATAAGTATACAAATTGGACATATAGTATGCAGCAGGATAAATAAATATTTTAGAACAGTATATATATTTTTTGTATATTTTCTGAGTTACCAGCAGATTTCAAGGGTTGTTTATCCTCTCAACAATCAGAGGCTTTCGAGAAATTAACTGTAGAAACCAATAAAAGTATCTTGATTACTCATTATCCACCTCTCCATGTGTTTCTCTTGTTGTCTGTGGTGCTCCTCTGCTTTCGCAGAACAAACTGTTCCTCTGAGTAATTACACACGCGCACGCATCCTGCAGTCGGGCACATCTCTTCCAGATTTAGTCTTGTGACTTTTAGTACGTGTGTTCTGTTTTACCGAGTGTGTGACGAAAGGAGGGAAATAGTAGATCATGTTTTAGCTTTTCTTTTTATGCCATAATCCTCAAGTATTGTTGTGGTTTGTTCTGGGCTAGGAAATAAAATGACTTTAGGAATTAAAAAGCAGGAGACTACGATGTTCATTGGGGGGGGAAAAATAAGTTTTTGATTGGCCTCATGATTAGTAAGGTGACATTCTTCATTAATATGTTTTTAAAAGGAATATTCCTAATTTGTACTGACACAAATAAAGACATCAGAACTACCCAAACAAATATCATAAATGGAATAAATGTAATCGGGTATAAAAACACAATTTAACACCGTACTGATCTATTGACCAATGATTGAAGTCAACTAATTGTCTTGAACTGGTCTCATTAGTGACTATTAACTGGATAAAAATAATACCATAATAATAACTTGTAAGATAAAAGTGTACTGTCTGTTTTTGAGTGGTTTACATAAAATACTGCAATATTCCAAAAAAACAGAAAAAAATGTTATGCCGTATTTGAGGGTTGTGTCAGTTCTGTTAAGGCTGTAAATATTTGTAGTTGCTGTAAGAAGGTTTTAATTAAACTGATACCGTTTTCCTAAATATTATCGAAACTATTTGAATATGTCCTATTAAGAAATCCAAATAAACACAGTGGATTTTCAGCGTTTAAAGGTTTCGTGTCCAGCTTGTATGCATGATGAGAAAGTGTGCGGAATTAAATGTAGCACAACGTGTTCTTTAATCTTAGAATCGGTGCAGTTTTAAGTTTCTTGGAATACCATTTTTGGTTTTATCTAGATTATTTTGCTTCCGGAAAATGTTGTTCATCTGCATCGGTATCATGAGCTCCTTCTTTCACATACGCTGGAAAATTACATTTACAACAATGTTTATGTATAAGAGACAAAACAAAAGTTGTGTTAACTTGGTGACAAATGTCATGAGTTTAATACTAAAGGAAGGCTTGTCTTGTACTACAATGTGTAACAAATGACTTTAAAGTACGACCCAGTCAAAAATAAACAGGCTTTAATTTTATTTGGCAATCTATTTATGAAATGGAAATAATAATTTATTTTTTATTTATTTAATTGTTTTTACTGCGATGTAAAACGCTTCTGTGATGTCAGAATAGCTCAAAGGTTGAAAAGAGTCTTTGTGGTTTCTGGTGTAAATGAAACTGTAAAGTCCTGGTCTGATACGGCGTTGAACTTCACAAAAGGTCACGTGTTTGCTTAAATTATTACCTAAGTTACTGGTGCCGGTCAGAAGGTCGGCACACAAATTAGATTCCTAAATTGTTCGGCTAATACTATCATGCTTATTTTTTGTTGTGATGTGGTGTAAAGGTAATGAAATTCTTCATAAATGCCTTGTCAAACTTTATGATAAGTGGGCCCAAATTGTTAGTTAGAAGGTACGTCCAGTTCCAACAAGTAATTTTTGTCAATAAAATTTTTTTTTAGATATATATTTTTTTTACCTTTTAAGCTATAAACTAAACACACAAAAAAAACAGAAGAGTCTTAACAAGTCATACGTTTTCTTTGAGTAAAAGGGGCTTCGTTTTTGTTATCCTGTTTGCTGTAAAATTAAAGCATCTGTTAAAATAAACAAACAAAAAAAAAAGACATTCAGGTCCTCCAGAAGGCTGCAATTGTCCCACAAGCCCAGCAGTGGACTTACTTTTTTTTTTTTTGAGGATATGAATAATATTCTACAGACTTCATTTTTATTACTGGAGTAAAGTTAGTTTAGAGAATAAGCTACATCCCAGTTCGACATCGTATGCGGCCTACTTCTCATTACCGTGAGCCGCCTCCTCGTTGTGGACGCTAAATCAATCCTGAGTTTATTTGCATCGCCCCAGTCACGCATGTACCTTACAGATCAGTGGTCACTGCTAAAGCAGCCTAAACAGATTCACTAGTGATGACTGGTTAGTTCAGCATGTAGTGGTCAGCAGGTGGAGGTGGAACCAGGGCCAAAAAATAAAATAAAAAATTCCAGAATTTTCAAATTATTCAAGTAGCTGGTATCCTTAGGAAACTTTTTGTGTTTTTTTTTGTCTCAAGACTTGTTAATCATACTGATATAATTGTTAAAGGGCAATGGTGTTAAATTTCGTTTCTTTTTTTTTGTGTGTGTAAACAAATTGAAACGGCTTAAGCAGTTTGAGTTTAAGATACAGAGATGCTCTGTTTGCCTATTCTTACTGTGGATAAAATAAAATAAAAGGTATTCCTGTTTAAATGCTGACTTTCTGAGTCATTCTTCATATCTGTGCAAAATTAATGTTTTTCTCTTCGCCTCACACCTCAATCCCTCTCTTTGTCCGTCAGATGCGCTGACTTCCTCGGGCTCCCACATAGCTCCAAATGAATCTTCAGCCACTTTGGTGTAGCTCTGCGCCTAGATAGTCCCATCTCCCCCTTAGGGACTTCGTAAACCAGGATGCCATCCTCCGGGAGGGCAGGGAGCCTGAAGGATCCGGACGTGGCCGAGCTGTTCTTTAAGGAAGATCCAGAGAAGCTCTTCTCTGACCTCCGAGAGATAGGCCATGGCAGCTTTGGCGCCGTCTACTTTGTAAGGCAACAGTTATTTACGCTGCCTGTTCTTTATGTACTTATCTGTAGGTGTTATCAGCAGAAGGATGTATTAAATAGAGGCACTTAAAGGTATTGTGCCTTCCAAATAAAACTTAACATTGAATTCAAACACAACCTTTAGTGTTTCCATACATTACCGTGATAGATCTTTGCAGATAAAAGTAACAAGTGAAGCTCTGTCATGGTTTCAGTAAAATTTACCTGATTTATTTTAACCAGTCCATGAAAGAGTTTAATTGCATTAATTTGCTGTGACTTTCCTGATGCTGTACATCTGATAGCAGTTTCAAGAATGGTTGTAAACAAGAACCTCCTTGTTGAGATTAATGTACAGAAAGTTAAAGGTCAGATGTATGTTTCGTTTGACAACAGTGGTGCCTTGTGTTTCTCAGGCACGGGATGTGCGAACGAATGAGGTGGTGGCAATTAAAAAGATGTCCTACAGTGGCAAACAGTCCAATGAGGTAAGACTTATCTAATTTTTGTTTTATTCTCATAAATGATCATAAATGTAACCACAAGCAAGGCTTTTGAGCACGTTTGATTCGCCAGTTCTGCATAACTATATTAAAACGATATACAAGTCTAGAAAATATTTTGATTTCCAGACTTTACAATAAGCTGCTGGACTGTGGAAAGGAATAGATGGTATGTTTCACTTGAGTATTCCCTAATAAAAAATTGCAAACTTAATTTCTCTATATTAAGTTTCTGCCGATCTGCGATGTCTAGGCTTCATTTATAATCAGAAACTTGCTTAACGCCAATTTGTGACGTCTTTCACCGTTGCTTCTGTTTACAGTTCACCTTTAAAGATGGTTTCAGCGTAATCTGGGAGTTTGACCATTTTAAAATCTGCATGTGGGGGGTTAGGCTCTGAATGATCTCTGTGCAGACCGCTAAATAAAAGTGTTTGCTAAACTTGAATCCGTTCTGACTCCTGCAGAAATGGCAGGACATCATAAAGGAGGTGAAGTTTCTCCAGAGGATCCAACACCCGAACAGCATAGAATACAAAGGATGTTACCTTCGTGAGCACACAGCATGGGTGAATCATTTATTTCCACGAGCTGAAATAGATAAAAATGGTCCGTTGTTTGTGTAAACACTACAATGATCAAAATTCATTCTTGTGTTTAGCTGGTGATGGAGTATTGCCTTGGCTCTGCCTCTGACCTGCTTGAAGGTGAGCTTAAACAATCATCATCAGAAAAAGAAAAAAACGAATTTTTTTTTAATACAAAGTCAGAATCACTAAATCAGTAATATTATTATTTTTTTTCTCCCACAGTCCATAAAAAACCTTTACAAGAACTTGAGATTGCTGCCATTACACATGGTGCTCTGCAGGGGCTGGCGTACCTTCACTCGCACAACATGATCCACAGGTGAGGGATTTTTACATGATGTAGCCTTTTGTTTTGTTCTTTATGTTAAAGAACAAAAATAATCGATCTCCGCCACAATTCTTTAATGCTTTAGGGACGTGAAGGCAGGTAACATCCTGCTTACTGAACCTGGCCAAGTCAAACTGGCAGACTTTGGCTCCGCCTCCATTGCCTCGCCTGCCAACTCCTTTGTGGGAACGCCATATTGGTAAGTTAAATTAGGTAACACAATAAAATAAGAAAAAAAGCTAAGTCTTCCCGATTTGTGTCTTACTGGAAATATTTCGATTGCCACAGTATAATTGACTGTAAAAAGACTTTGCCTCTCCCTTTGCATATTCTTTCAGTGCTATTAGCCACGAGTCAATGTATTCCTGTTTCTCTTTAAAGCAGTTTATACCTTTCAATTCAATATTACTGGACTCTCTCACTTGTCGATATGAAATACGGCGAAGAAAACCCCCCCACTGATAACAAGATTTGATAGATTTATGTGTTTAAAAACTTGATTTTCACATTTCCTCAGGATGGCCCCGGAGGTGATCCTAGCTATGGATGAGGGCCAGTATGACGGGAAAGTGGATATCTGGTCCCTGGGCATTACCTGTATAGAATTAGGTACATCACGGCAACTCTTTAATGTAAACCGGCGGGGGTAACATGGTCCTTCCTTTAAGTTTATTTCTCTATGTTTTGCTGTCAAGCAATCAGAATAAAAGTTGGCACAAAAAATTGTATTACATCTATCTTAAAAATATCACAAGCATTCAGGGGGGGAGCTTATCTGTTTGATAGCAGATATACAGCAGCGTGATGGTTAATTAGAAATGGCAAGTTATTTTATTTCATTAGATCAATAAAAAGACTATTGATTGATTATACAGAGTGATCGGTTAAAACTGGTAATATCTGTCAATTTGAATAATTATTCTTTACAGTACTGCAAAGCAAAAACAGGAGGTTGCTGAAAATCTAAACACTAAATGAGATGAAACAAAACTGATTTTAGTGCAGAGATGTTTTGGTCTATTCATGTTATGGCCTGGCAGGAAACCCCCAGAAGTCGGTGTTAAAGCAGCTGATTTATTAAAAATTATTTAATACTATGATAAGTGAAAAGCTTTTTGGCACCCTGAGTTAAAAAAAGACTCCTTATGTTTAAGAAACCTTTATTGAAAATGATATAGAAGATTTGATATCTTATTTTCAATGCATTAGAAAATAATTGAAGGCATAACGAGCACTATTCATTTCAGTTTAGTTCCATTAGATTTTTTTATATATCATAATGATCTAAAAAACAAAATGTTCAAATTTTTTCACATGTTTAAAGCTTAAGACAACAAACCTTGTTTTAGGTATCAGGTATTGTGGTTGGTTCACCCCCTCCCCTTTTATTTATTTATGTGTTTGTTTTTGGTTTGTCTGAAATTGTTTCCCTAACTGGATGCTCCCAAATGGTTGTGGATCTCAGATCTAATGTGACATTTTTCTAAATGAGGTATAATAATCCAGTAAAGCTGTAATAGACTCTGTAATTAAAATATGTTGTTTGACTATTTCTTTTTCAGCTGAGAGGAAGCCGCCATTGTTTAATATGAATGCAATGAGTGCCTTATACCACATAGCGCAGAATGAGAGCCCCACACTGCAATCCAGTGAATGGTGAGTGTTATTTATTTATTTTATATTGTCAAATAGTTAAAATGACCTAAAGTGAAAACAGACAGGGCAGATGAGAAGATCAGGCGTTAAGGAAATGTTCTATTGTTAGTGTTGACACCTGCTTCTGATCGATTCTGTCTTGTCACCCTTATTCCAGGACGGATTATTTCAGAAACTTTATAGATTCTTGCCTTCAGAAAAACCCCCAAGACAGACCTCATTCTGATGACATGTTGGGCGTAAGTACACTCAGAATCACAATTTCACTCAGAAACGGCGAGCAAGATCATTGTGTTAAGATGCCATTCTCATAAACTGTCGATAAATCTGGGCTTGGTGTTTCTGCTCTCCTCTGACCCTCACTAGCTCCCATTTTGATTCTAAAATCCTTCACATTCAAACTCAGTCTTAATTCATGCTCATAGACATATCAGCATGATTTTCGTCAGAAACTGAGGTAGTTGTTGTTAGTTAACTGACTGTGTTTTAGACTCTTGCTTAAAAAATGTTATATTACTGCCATATTGGGATCTGCGATAAACGTTTGAACAAAGTTACATTTAATTTAGTTTTATTCCTCAGATACTCAGATACACCTCAGATTATGTTTGGCTTCTACTCTGGAACGTTGTTAGATTAGAGTTGTACTTATCAGAATACATTTTTTTTTTTGAAGGCTTTATCCTGGCAACCCAATTTTCTGACACAGCTGTTATGAATAGAAGATGTGAAAACAACATTCAAACAATTTTCTCAAGCCATCATTCTGTCATTACTACAGTAGCAGAGGCAACATCATACTTCTATGGCCGATAAAATTTTAGTAATATTTTCAAACGAATACCAAAATAGGTACAGATTTACAGTTTTTAAACTGTCTTTAGCCTCTTATTTTAAAACTCGGGCTCCACAGGGAGGATTTTCATCACTGTAGACCAGTAGTGCATTAATTTATTCGATTTTTTTAGGTTCACAGTCAGCCAATTATTGCTGAGGAACAAACTGAAAACCGGCATATTATTATGAACAAGAGATTTCTCAGGGCTTTTTAATATAAATCCTTTAGTTCATCATCTGAAACCTCTTTTGGTTTCAAGGTCCTGGTGTCCGGACTGGTTTTGGCTTAATTTACTTCCTCACTATCTAATTTTTCCTATTTAATTTACTACGACTTGTGAATTTGAACTGGTTTATTTCTTTTTTTTTTTTTTTTTTTTTGTCATTCCGCCCTCTAGCACGCGTTTCTCCAACGTGAACGTCCAGATTCGGTGTTGATGGACCTCATTCAGAGAACCAAGGATGCAGTGCGAGAGCTGGACAACTTGCAGTACCGCAAGATGAAGAAGATACTCCTTCAGGAGGCTCACAACGGGCCCGCCACCGAAGCCCAGGATGGCGACGAGGTCCGTGGATATTTTGTTGTTTTTTGCAGCAGCTTTTAGAGCAAATAACTGAGCATTTGCTGATTTTTTGTGCATGTCTGTCCCTCTTTTGTACTTTCTCTGACTCTTGGTTTTTCTTGTTCTCCCTCTTTCTCTGTCCTTCGCTTTCTTTCGTGTGCTCTGTCTGCTCTGCTGCAGGACTTAGAGATAGGTGGAGGTCGCACTGGAACAGTCAACAGCGTCGGCAGCAATCAGTCCATCCCCAGCATGTCCATCAGTGCCAGCTCCCAGAGCAGCTCCGTCAACAGCCTGAACGAAGCGGCGGAGGACAGCCGTAGTGAGCTGGACATGATGGAGGGGGACCACACGGTCATGTCCAACAGCTCAGTGATACATGTCAAACCGGTGGGTGGAGTGACACTGCCGACCGCATCAGTTCAACCATTATAGAGTCTACTAACCTCCAGATTAATACAGATTGAGAAGTTAATACATGAGGACAACAACTTGAAGCTGCCCCCATTCCCTCTTTAGGAAGATGGTTGCAAAAAATTTGAGACACTCAATTGATCCTCAGTAAAAGAGAGTATTAATAATACCAGGCAGTGGTTTTCTGCTTTAAAATATTCATATGCATTATGCAAATGTCAAGAAACTAAAGTATTAGGGAGGATCTGTCAGAAGGGTTATTGTTCTTTAACGGTCATAGGATCATTTCAGAAAAACTACAAAAGCAAAATTGTATAAGTATAGAAGTTTAGGTTAGCTGGTTACATACGTTTTAAAACTAAAAATAATTAAATCTCTTTGCATGTCTTTTGAACTGTTTTGAAATCCTGGCTTTAAGTTAAATACATATTAACAAAGTGGGATTACACTAGATTTTGTAATAATACTTTTAATGACTTTTTGTTCCACATTTATTTGTGTCACTGCCATTGGCGTTATTGTTTAGCTGAACGGTTTTCGTTGAACGTCTCTACCACGCTTGAACATAAAGTCTCAAACTTTAGCCTATGTGTCTTCTCAAAACAGCCTGAACTCAGATTACATGGATAGCATTTGTCGCACAAGACTCGCAATCTCAGTTGGATTTAGGTCCGGACTTTGACTGGGACCAGCAGAACCTTGTTCACATTCTTTAGGTATCATTTAGGAATTAAAGGAAAACAATGTAATTATGCCACATTTTTCAGATTTGTATGTGTAATAGATTCTAATAGGGTGGTATTATATTTCTTCCCTTTCAAACTTGTGCAATGCCCCAATGGACTTTCATAGGGCTGCGTGACAGTAGGACATTTAGTACCCTGCTAAGGGTTTTTGGTGTGGGTAGCGACAACAGATACTCCATCCAGGCTGAATGTATTACTGACATGTGACATTACTGAGTGTTCTATCAAGACGCTTGGTATGTGCTAGCCAGGGAACATTGTATTGTACCTTTTTAGGATTATAACTGATAATATTATGACCCTATATTTTTAATGTGTTGAGAAGCCCTTTGCCTCTCAATTATAATCCTGTAACATAAAGCATGCCGTATTCAAAGTTTTTCAATACAAACACTTTATTTTGTGCTTACTATTGCCATATTTTTTTAGCGTCTTTATGTACAATAGTTACACAACATATTTACTTTGTACATCATTCTTTAGTTTAGCCTACATTATTTGTCCTGTTGTGGAAAGCCAACACCTCCGTAATGTCCTCCCACTCATGGCCTGTTCTTCTCAAGTAAGGTGATGCCAGGAAATCAGAGCTGTTGTTTCAGTCTAAGCCGTATTACATGTGCGGCTGTTTAACTTTATACAGAATATAATGTTTCAATATGTGTAAATGTCCATGCACTGTCTGACAAAAGCGTTCATGTTGTTTTTTATCAAGTTGTCAAGAGAAAGGGAAACCTTGCATGCTTTTTTGGGGGGAAGTGTGACGTGCATTTGTATTAAACTTTTTACCTCTTTTTTTTCAATTATCTGGCACATTTAGCCATCTATATAAACCTGCGTATCCTTGAAGGGTTACCTTCATTGAGCACATAATGAACTTTAATTAGCTTGCATAGAAAACTGCTGAAGAAGCCTTTGAAAAGCCAGCAGAGGGCGCACTAATCTTAAAGTAGCTGTAGATTTGTCTGAATGTATTGGATGTATTTTGTCGGCCTTTTGTGCCCAGTTATTTGAAAACTGTCTCAGTAATATGCTAATTTTATTTAATATTCCATCCAGGAGGAAGAGGAGAGTCTCTCCGGGGAGCAGGAAGCCAGCAGCCAACCTACTGAGCCACAGCCAGCACCAGCTCAGGGCCCAAGGAAGCACTACCGTAACAGAGAGCACTTTGCTACCATACGCACAGCATCACTGGTAAGACCAGCCTCCGTCCACGCTTTTCCGTCACGATGCTAATGTTAGTGTATCGGATTCCTGTTCTGCAGGTGACGCGTGAGATGCAAGAACATGAGCAGGACTCGGAGCTAAGGGAGCAGATGTCTGGTTACAAACGCATGAGGCGGCAGCATCAGAAGCACCTGATGGCCCTTGAAAACAAGCTGAAAGGAGAGATGGATGAGCACCGGCTGAGGCTGGACAAAGAGCTAGACAGTCTGAGAAACAACTTCACTCAGGAGATTGAGAAGCTGCTCAAGAAACACCAGGCAGCTCTTGAGAAAGATGTATGCACCCAAACTAAATTTGATCACACTGAACGTAATCAAGCATTTACACAAATGACTTCTCACCTGTCTTTGGTTATTTATGTTGTGTTCAATTTGTATGCGATTTAGCTGAAGACATTTGCCAATGATGAGAAGAAGTTTCAGCAGCACATCCAGGTCCAACAGAAGAAGGAGCTGAGCAGCTTTTTGGAGTCACAGAAGCGGGAATATAAACTACGCAAGGAGCAGTTAAAAGAGGTAATACAGAGCTTTTAACCAGGGTTTGAATGAGTAAAATGAATTAAACCCTCATTCTAAATTACATATTTAAGTTGTTGATCCATCTTTAATACATAATCTAAAAGTACGTTATGTTCTTTATTTTAGGAACTTAGCGAGAACCAGTCAACTCCCAAAAAGGAGAAGCAGGAATGGTTGTCTAAACAGAAAGAAAACATTCAGCACTTTCAGGTGAGTGCTTTAAAGACACACTGTACACACCTGTGGGATTATGGGATTTTGTTTAAAAACATAAAGGAACAACCTTTTTTGCAAGGTTCTTGCATGTTTTAGTTGATGTGCTTCTTATGTATTTCTGTTATGTATTTTTACAGGCAGAAGAGGAGGCCAACCTGCTGAGGAGACAGAGGCAATACCTGGAACTGGAGTGTCGGCGCTTCAAACGGAGGATCCTCATTGCAAGACACAACGTGGAGCAGGATCTAGCAAGAGAGGTACAAACACATTTAAACATAAACATTACGTTTAGCCTTTTTATTTATTTTTTCTATTCCATTTGAAAAACCTTTCATGACCTTTTGCAAGGAGTTAAACAAGCGGCAAACACAGAAGGACCTGGAACACGCGATGCTGCTCAGGCATCACGAATCCATGCAGGAACTGGAGTTCAGGCATCTGGCGACCATCCAGAGGGCCCGCGCTGACCTGATCCGAACCCAGCACCAGACGGAGCTCACCAACCAGCTGGAGTACAACAAGAGGAGGGAGAGGGAGCTGAGGCGCAAGCATGTCATGGAGGTCCGACAGCAGCCCAAGAGTCTAAAGGTACGAAGTCCAGTGCAGACATTCTGGACAGACCTTTAACTTAAAAGCTAACAGGTCTCTGAATATCCTGCTTTCCCTTCCATAGTCCAAGGAGCTTCAGATTAAGAAGCAGTTCCAGGAGACGTGTAAGACCCAGACTCGGCAGTACAAGGCCCTCAGAAACCACCTCCTCGAAACAACGCCCAAATCTGAGCACAAGGCCGTGCTCAAGAGGCTGAAGGAGGAGCAGACCAGGAAGCTGGCCATCCTGGCAGAGCAGTACGACCACTCCATCAACGAGATGCTCTCCACACAGGCGGTACTATCTTCCTTTTATTTGACCTAAACAAATCCTGAAAGTTTTTCATCGTCATGTATTTATTGCCGTTTAACTATCACCTGTAATAGCGCAGCCAAATAGCTAATTTTTTGCTCTCTTTGATGGGGGCCACCCTTAGCTGCGGTTAGACGAGGCCCAAGAGGGCGAGTGTCAGGTTCTGAGGATGCAGCTACAACAGGAGCTGGAGCTGCTCAACGCCTACCAGAGCAAGATCAAAATGCAAACGGACGCGCAGCACGACAAGGAGAGGAGAGAGCTGGAGCAGCGGGTGTCCCTGCGGAGGGCTCTGCTGGAGCAGAAGGTAAGGGTACGGGTGTGAATGTGCACATCAGTGAGAACTTTCAAGGTTTCCCGCTCTGTGTGGAACAGCATGGTATTTGATTTATGAGTGGAAAAGTCCGATTCTAGGGAAAAGTCTATTTATGAACTTTATTCCACAGGTTTTATCACAGTTACCATCTGATGCTTCATTAATACATCCATCCGTTTGTCCATCCGTTCATCTGGCCATTTTTTCATAAGTCCCTCCCTTCATCTTTTGAGTTCCGTTTTGAATCCGTCTGATATACATCCAGTATGCATCTCTATTTGTCTGTCCATCCATAAATTCATCTATCCATCCATCGGTCTGACTTTTATTCATCCATCCATGCATCTTGTATATGCTCATTCATCCATTCATCTATTCATCCATCAGTCCAGTTTCTGGTCTTAGCTATTTGAGTTTCTCTGTAGAATGTAGGTCATCCCAAAAGCGTTCAAGAACTGCTCAAATCTTCATGGAAATTTTTTTTTTTTTTTAAACATAAATACATTTTTTTTCTGCATATTTCATTTCTTTGTAATAAGACTATATTTCTAATTAAGTTGTATTAATATATAAATATATATATTTATTTTTTTTTGTTTTGTTTTATATTTTTATATTATTATTATTTTATTTTTTTTAGAATATACCATTGACTTCTCAAGGGCTGTTTGTTTACCGTAAAATGTTTGGTTTTCTTTTATTCTTCCTCAGATTGAGGAGGAAATGCTTTTGCTCCAGAACGAGCGTTTGGAGCGAATCCGCTCGCTGCTGGAGCGCCAGGCACGAGAGATTGAAGCTTTTGACTCTGAGTCTCTGCGGCTGGGCTTCAGCAACATGGTACTCACCAACCTGGCTCCAGATTCCCAAGGAGGTTGGGGGGGAGGAGGAGGTGGTGGAGGAGGCCAGGGAGGTCAGGGGGGAAGCCAGTGGCCTGGCGGCGGTGGAGGAGGCGGCCATCATAGTCATCATCAGGGGGGCTCCAGTTCGCAGCAGCCCTGGGGTCACCCTATGCTTGCAGGTGGTCCGCCGCCATGGAGCCTCCACCATCCCGGAGGAGGGAGTCAGAGAAGCAGTCAGGGAGGCGCCGGAGGGGTGAGGAACAGCCCACAGGCTATGAGGAGGACGTCAGCGGGGGGGAGGAATGAACAGGGCATGAGCAGGAGCGCCAGCATCACCTCTCAGATCTCCAACGGCTCCCACCTGTCGTTCACCTAAAAAACATACAGTCACTGTAATTAAACACAGAAACACTAAACAAACAACATACATGTAAGGTCATGTCCCACAATGCACGTCGTGCTGCAGACTGGTGAGACTGGCCGGTCTTTGGAAACCCATAAGAGCTGAAAGCTTTCAATCACCGTTTGCAACGTGCCACTGCAGCCTACGTGTGTTTTTGACGAGTTAGTCTCACTTGCCATTTACCCTCTGTGGCATGTTTGTCATAGAGTTCAACAAGAGTGGATAGTTTTCAGTAAATTTAATTTTAATGCACAAGTTTGTCTAGATGCTTGCACAGAAAGACTTAATGTGAGGAAAAGTTGCTGCTTTTACTGAAGTAACATATGTGCTTGTGAGAGGTCATAACAGTCAGGAAGACTGCAGGTATGTATTCTGGAATGTCGGGAAGGCAAAAGAGTTGAGAACACCTAAAGGAGGGAAAAAAACAAAAGTGGCATGAGGGGATCAACCCCTCATAACATGGTGATCCTACGAAAGCTCGTCTGCTGATGTTTGGAAAATGCTTTTATCATTTTATCCAGATGTAGAGAAGTAAGGCGACAAGAAAACTATAAAACTCTTTGTTCCTTAGTCGGTTATCTTGAGAAAAAACAGAAATTCTTAAGAATAAAAACCTTCTAACGTTGATTTATATTTAATTTAGATCTTACATCTTTATTTAGTCAAGTAAAAATAAATATAATTTTTTACATTTTAGGTTTGTCTTTCTTAGTTTGGCCTGTAGATGCTTTAGAACACCACTTTAAACTCAATTCATGGTTTTTAGACTGGGTTTTATATAGAGGACAAAGTATTAAAACCCCTTTAATATTTGGACAAATTAATGCTGTGATTTAAGTAGTTTTGTTTAATTTATAATTTTTGCAAATAATTGTTTTTTTTTAATATTCTAATCTAGAGCAAATTTAACTTGCAGACAATAAAAATGCAGAAAAGTGAATCAAAAGTCCACGCACAGACAGATGCACAGACAGATGTTAAAAACCAACAAGTTTATTTTAATCTTTTCTTTCAGTAACGGCTTGGAGGTGGGATTTATTTCTAGAAATGCACCTATCAGCAAGTTGTGGCCAGTTTCCAACTTTTTTTGCCAACCTTTAACCTGCTTGTATTTTAGCCAATTAAATTCAAGAACCACAAGTTGCTTTTTGAGAGGGCTCTTCTCAAACAGGGCTTTGTTACTTGTGAACATTTTTTAATTTTTTTTATTAATTGTCACTGTTAGCTTTCAAATGTAGACATTTTTTGTGTGTGAATATGCCAGAGACTGCTGACCTTTAATTATTATTTTCCAAAGGGCAGACAACATTTCATAGCAGTGTGTTTGAGGAAATACTGAGGTTGTAATCATAAGACCTAAAAACCTTACAATTTCATTTATACGCCTAGACTTGCTGTCATCTGTTACAATTGATTGTGGTTCAGTTTGAACAAATTCCCTAAAGGTTTGAACCAGAACTGGTAGAATTTGTCTCCTTTTAGCTTCTTGGAGCTTATCAAAACATTTCTGTAACACTGATAATACAATTATAGTCTTCTTCCTACGGTAACCACAGCCAAACCAAACCGTGTTCGTAGCTCCACCTTATAGCTATGTCTTGTGCTTGGAAAAATGGTGGATTTCTAATTTTCGACCAGTGGGTCATCATTCACGGCCAGTCAAGCTTAAAAGTTAGCTCATCATAGTCGCTAGCTTCTTGGTGCATCTCTATTGATTTTAGGCGAGCCAAACTGCTAGTATGCTAAATGTAAGAGGATTTGGGTTCCCAGTTGTACATGCTGGTGCTTGAATTTGTAGAAGTGTGCTAGAGAACCTCAGTCAGTTTACGCCACACACAGCCAAGCAGCAGTAGTCCAAATTGGCTTGGCTCTTGGGTTTCCACAGACCTCTGCCCAACCAGTCTCACTCTGAGTGATTATTCTGCCATCCTTCATGACAGGGATGGGTTTTCAGTAGTAGCTAACCACAACCTGAATAAAAACCTGGTAATCACCTCACCCATTAGCAGTAACTCAACACTGTCCTGAACAATGCAGTAAAGGCTGTCGACCAGTTAGACAGAGGGATGCAGTTGCAGCAACTTGCACGTTAGGAAAGGCCAAAATTGAAATGATATATCCGGTTTCACACAAATCATAGTTTATATCCCACAGTCTAAGCAGGAAACTCGGCCGATAGCCGCATGTACAGAGAAAGTGTGAGCAGCACACGGATCTGCTGCTAACACTCGTCTGAATGTGATTGAAAACGGCATCAAAGAGGAAGTAAATGAACAGCTTGCCTGTTGGTTGGTGACCGCTGAATGTTTAAGTGGATCCATGGGTGGTGATGCTGAGATCTCCGCTGCCGTGCCCCTGCAAAAACCTCTACCCTGGTCTGACACCCCGCTCTGCCTCACCTCCGGTCTGACCTCCGAGCTCCCTGCGGCCTTCCACCTTTGCTTCCTTCCCTCCCGTGTCTGTCAGGGGCCGCTCGCTTATCTGCAGGGAAATTGGCTGTCAGAGACGGAAACGACACGATGTGTGTTATTAAAATCTATAAAGGAGAGAAATTTAAAGAGAATTCAAGTCTTATTGTGAAATTACCTGTTCATGATTTCCACAGATGAAAATGTACAGTCAACATGTGAATATTGTACAGCCTGGAAAACCTAAAAGAACAAATCAAGACGAGATTAACCTGCGATGAAGGCACAATGCTGCTGCTTTAGAGTTGCTGTAGTAAATGCAAGTGTTTGCATAGTTTTTCCCCTCCCCTGTTTTCAGCTGTTACATGATTCCTGTTGTGTATGAAAACACAGCTTTAGGTCAGAACACCATTTTGGAAATGGCAACATTTACCAGGAGAATTTTTGCACATGATTTCAGCCTTATTTTCTCCTTCTGCTCTGACTATACTGACAGTTTTATACCAATTAGACTTTGAGCCCCCCCCCCCCCCCCCCAAAATAAATAAATAAATAAAAATAAAACCATTTAATGCCACAAAACCTGATGCACTAATCTCTAAGCAGTTCCCGAGTTCATGCACACACAAAAAAAAGAATTTTTGTTTTAGCCATATGGTGTCCACTGACATTATTCAGACTTCAATCTGTGCATCACTTGTTTAAAAGCCTTTTTACACTTCAATGATTTATTTGAATTTTAAATAAGCAACAAAACAAAAGGAAGGCCCTCGAAACATGGCAGTTACACAATACGAGTATAATGTTAAAAACATTTCCTTATTTCCTTTCTTTCCAGTGTTTTTTTAGATTTTTTTTGTCCATAAGCTGCCTGCATTGGGCCAAACAGGCTGCAGAGCTTTAGATGTATTTACTTTTTTTTTTTTTTGCAAAGCAGTGGGGGCAGAGCTTTAGACATTAGTCACTCCGAACTGGATCAGTTGCACTGATTGCACAAGTAGCTGACCAGTTTATCGAGTCTACTGTGATGCCCGCCCCTCACCCCTACTCCTCCTGAAGGGAGCAGCTGCTGTTGGTGGAAAGTAGGTGGACGGCAGGCCGGGTTACTTCTCTGTACAGTCTGTTTATCAGTATTCCTTTAATCCTTCCTGTCATATTTGGTGAATATTGCTGTTTTACTCTCCTTTGTCCACAGATCTATATTAAACTGTATTAAAGTGTATAGTTTGTGCAAAAAATAAAAAAGTACAAATAAAGCTGAATGTTGCCTAGCAGAAGATAATAGATATTCATTCAGATGAATAATAACTGATTTAAAATGTATAAAAGTAATTCAGATGCAAAGTTTAGAGGATAAATGTAATATTTTGTTTGTAATTACTATTTTTTGTTGGAAGAGGGCTACTGGACAAAGAATCAGCTGTAATAAAGTCATTTTAATATTTTTCTGTTTCATAGTTTTTCTGTGTGAGATATGAGCATCATTAAAGACGTTGGCTTAAAAACAAATGACAGGCTTATGCTTAAGTAAAATAATTTATATGGTTTGATTATTGTATGTATGAATTTAATATACTTTTAAAAAGATTGGCCTAAATGTTAATTATTATTGTATGTATGAATTTAATATACTTTTAAAAAGATTGGCCTAAATGTTAATGATTATTGTATGTATGAATTTAATATTCTTTTAAAAAGATTGGCCTAAATGTTAATGATTATTGTATGTATGAATTTAATATTCTTTTAAAAAGATTGGCCTAAATGTTAATGATGGTCTATACTTCAAGTTCAGTTTGAACAGATTCCCAAAAGGTTTGAACCCAAACTGGTATAATTAGTCTCCTTCTGCTTCCTGCACCTTATCCTTCCATTATCCAACTCGCTTTTCCTTGTGGGATTGCGGGGGTCAACTACTGCCTACCTCCAGCTTACAATGGCCGAGAGGCAGGGGTACTCCCTGGACAGGTCGCCAGTCCATCGCAGGGCAACACAGAGACATACAGGACAAACAACCACTCATACATACATACACACACACACACACACACACACCTAAGGACAATTTAGAATACCCAATCAGCCTAACAGTCATGCTTTTGGACTGTGGGAGGGCTCATAGGCCATCCCTCCCCAGAACTGAGGGATAGTAGAACAATAGGAGGTGTCTCTTTTTTCACCTCCCACCTCAGTCTGGAGGTGGCAGTCTCCCTAGGACCATTCAGCCAGTTTTGCCTTTGTGAGAGAGCCACAGTACTCCAGTAGAAATCTGGGCAGTGCAGTGTGTTTACAGATGAACCTGGGTCCATCTGAAGTCTGACCTGTTAAAGTAACTCCCTCTGGTTATTTCAGGTCTTTCATCGCTGTGACCAAAAGTCGCCAGCCTGCAGCCCTGATTGTTGACTATCATTTGAACTCCCAGCATTGTGTTCAGTTTTAGCGTAGCTTGATGGGACTCTGGTGATTGCCAGGTATGGTGATGTTTTGGCTGGGTTTGTCTGTTGTTCTGCTCGTCATCACCAGAGGGCATTCTTGGGGGCTGGTGTGCCTGGGGCCTGCTGAGCTGACAGCTCCTGCTGCAGCAAGTGCTGCCAATCTCCTGATTGCTGCTGTATGGGATTAGAGGAGTGCCTCTGCAGTCATTAAGCGCCTGAGTGTTACCTACACATGGTATCACCTAGCCCTCCTGTGTTCCTAGTGTTAAGACTGATGTCTTATTTTCCTGTGTTCATTTCCTGTGAAGTCCGTAGTGATTCTATCTCATGTTTGCCTTACCAGATTTACTTCTTTGACCTCTTACTTAGTAACACCGCAGCCTTCTCCATGTCCATGCACTCTAGACAAACTCACCATCAACACATCAACAAACCCACAAACCAAGCATCACCAGATCCTCTCCTTGGCGGAAAGTGTCCATCACAGAAAGTAAGCCATTTACATTACTCTCATCATTACTCACCTTCCTGGAAAATTCATCTCACAAATCCTCTCTCTAACCCTAACTCTCTCCGGTTCCTTTCGTTGTGGTTCCTTCTCCCCCTCATTGTCGTTCCTGCACTGGACCTGAGATTGCTCCTTCCAAAATTGTTATTCATTTGTAAATTAATTCACTTACCTGATTTCCCCAAGTCCTTCTGAGTTGCTTTCATACATGTGTGTTAGAGCCTTGATAAGATCATGACATGGATGTTCTTTAGGTGAACTCTGAGCAGTAGAAACCCCACACAGGTTTTAAGGACTTGATTTGTTGATCTTTTTGGCTTAATTTCCCATTTTGTGTCTGTTTTTTAAAGATGATTTGCCCAAAATGCACATGCTGTTCAAGGAAGTTGTAAAGTCGCATGGAATTTCTCGCTTGAAGGTTGCAAACTACGAAAATTTGACCAATGTTTATTTTTTTTTTAAACAAACAAACAGAATATATACCACTGTTGTGAATGAACATTCTATTCAATGCAGGTGAAGAGATCCCTGCTGAACAGGATGGGCACAGGTGCTGGGATGCTTCTTACAGCTAAGATTTCTTGGATGGCTTAAGCCAGCTGGGTGTGTCTCCAGAATGCAATGAAGTGACAACTTGATAGTGTGGTTGTTGTAAAGGATTATTACTGAAATGAATGCACATTGTTGCATATATGGATTACATTAACCTGTAGGCAGTGCTGGGGCTGACTGTAAAAAGTTTGGGTTAATAGACATTTCAAATTTTGTATATGGAAAATTCTTTAGTGTGTTTAACTTTAATTTTTTATAAAATATTTTTCTTAGTTTGATTTACTGTTGACAACAAGCATCTGATTTGTTTCTGATTTACTGTTGTCTTTGAGGGCTTAAATGTAAATGTTTACATTTTGTTGACTCTAAAGATGATATTTGATGATAAGAGTATGTTGCGAGGCATTCTGGTGGATCTTAGGTCAGTTTTTATTTCGTAACGATTTTTTAAACAATAAAAGACTGACCGTAGCACTCTTTCAGCCTTTTGAATGCCTCCTCATATGCGTCTTCCTTACTGTGATAAAATATCCCCCTTAAAACTTTAAGAGCACTACTAGTAGCAGTACATTTTGTTAACACTATTTAAAGATCGAAAGCAAGATTGCTGTGGATGTGTGTAGTGAAACAATGAAACCAGCGTTGTTCTCTGCCAGTCATGGTGATGGGTGTAACCGGTTTATCTTTTGTTTACAAAAGCAGGATTTTCCACAATCCATCAACAGAAGTAAAAATGAAAGCACAGAGAACGTTTTTATGGTGTATTTCTGTTAAAAAAACAACATTGTTCAGCGGTGCAAGAGTCACAGAAGTAAGTTTCTAAAAAATCGTAATTTATATGGACAAATAAAATTATATCTCTGAATGAAATGATGGCAAACAAAAATATTACATCTACAAATCTTTTGCCAATAATTACAATACAAAGTAAACAATAAAACATCATGTAAACCACATGAACATCAAAATAAACACAATATAAATAAGAGAAACTTCGATATAATTTCTTTGTTTTCAAATGTTGAGTGAAGTACAAAGGAGAATTGTCCACTAGAAAAAAAAACTGGCTTTAACTTTTACTTTTTCTCAGAATTCTGCATGAGGAATAAAGACACATCAATCAAAACAGCTTCATTTAAGGCAGTATGTTAGTATTATAAAATATTTCTGTTATTATTACAGAACCTTTTTAAAGATTGTTATTTAATGGTTAGGTGGTATTTGGTATTTATATAGAGCAACTGTTTTCAGAAGAGTTATAGATTCTCAGTTGCCATTCTAACGTGTCACCTGAACTAAACCCCTCCATAGTAGTGCTAGTAGCATTTTTCAGCCCTTGTCCCACTCAAATGTTTTCTGATCTTTCGCATAAAACACAAACATTAGGAGAACAATAATTTGTTTTGTGTCAGTTTTTCAACTATTTGTTATGTTAGTTTCATTCCAAATTTGATTTATTTTTGACATTCTCTGAGGACTGGTAAATTGGCCTTAATATCATGTTTCCTGGTCAAGCACCACCTGAGTGACAAATAAATTGCAGTTCTTCTAATACCCTGTTTATTTAATCAGCTGTTCCAACCAAAATTAATCACAACCTGGGAGTCTTGTTTTCATTTTCCTTTGTCGGAATTATTTAGCAACCAAAAGTAATTCATTAAAGTCTCTCCATATGCGTCGGGCATTTAAGCTTTAGCTTCTGCATTAGTTTGTAGATTATAGTACTTTTTGTCTCCCCATTGTAATTTAATGAGCCATGTCATCTTTGCTGTCATGAAGGCTCCACCCCGTTAGAAAAGAACAAATAAATTCACAACCATGTTCACTGCAGATACTTTGCCACCAAGTCAGCATCAAGACTTCAGGTAAAAGATTTAAACTGAGTTTATCAGTTTGATACTTTAACTATTTATATAAACATGAGTTTTAAAAGAAGAGCCACAAGACAGCAAATGGTCGCTTTTGTTGTTAATTGCGGCTGTGTTTCACTGATCTAGTTTCTGTTTGCATAAAGTAAGATACTGAATACTAACTGCATTAAAGATGTTTATTTTTTTCTCAAATTTATTGAATACATATTTTAAGGTTCTCTTTCTCATGTAATTTAAGATATATCTATCCATTTGTTAAAGTTAGTTATGTAAATTAGGTAAATGGAAGAGCAAATTATATGCTGCATGTCTGATATAATTGTCAAAGTAAATGCAAATAGATGCCTGATATCAGTTTATCCAAAATGAAGTATGAACAACAACTGAGAAAGATTTTTTTAACATTGCATGATGCACCATGTCAAAGCATATAACTCTACATATTTTAAAGACTGTGTGAAAAAGTTATTTTCTTGCTAAACAGGTTATGGCAAAACAGATTTCAGCAGACATACTTGCTTAAATGTTAGGATTAGAACCTTCTCCTCCTGAGAAGATTACTTAAAAAAATAAGCAAAAACATTTGTAAAGAAACTCAGACCTGCATTGTGTTTTTAATTTTTTTTATAGGCTCTGTGAAAATGATCTCTTAATAAGTAAATTTTTGTTTATTCTGTTTGTAACAGGTTTTGCAGGAATGTCGGGGTTTCCCATTTTGTTTTTTGTGCTTTTTTTGCTGTATGGGGTTCATGGCTTTGGCATACTTCCAAATTTAGTTAATACTTTACTTTATAAAGGCTCTTTAAATCACCAAGACATCACAGAGAGAGCAATCCTTAATGTCACCGCACAAGTGTGCCGTAGCTTGGCTTTGTCTGAGGGCAAGGATTTCTCCTTTCCCGTAAGAAATTAATTTTACTTTATCAAATGCTTTTTCTCCTCTTTTGTCTAAATAAACCAAATTATTTAAAATTAAGGTCTGTGTATGTGTGTGTGTGCATCTGCAGTCTCTTACAGCTGCAGCTGTTGCTGCTGGATGCCAAGCATCAAAGTCTTCTAAAAGTTTCATTGAAACCATCCAGCGAGTGAAGAGTGCAAACTGGGAAATAGATATCTTGTATGGTTCTAGCGCAAGACATCACTGCGACGATGAAAAACTAACCGAAGGACAGAATCTCATCACAGAAGGTTTATCATTGGTAAAAGCTGCCAACAAGCAACAAAACTTTGTTTCTGCAACCTTGACTCTGGGAAGAATTCTCCACACCTTACAGGCAAGTCTGGTTAATATGTTGTTGATAAACATGTGATTATTTCTATTTTTCAAAACTCCGACTTACTGACATCAATATGTCAAGGATAGGAAAAAAAATCAATCATCCTGTTTCCATTCCTTCCTGTGGGCTGTAGTTTCTTTTACAAATTTCTTGAGAGATTTGTCTTGTAAAATTCAATCTGGGTTAATTCAAATGGCTCAAATTTTAAAAAATCTGATATGAACTTTCGATCACACATTTGATATTTGAGAGTAGGTGGACAATTTTCACTTTTATTTACTTAGATTTACTTTTAAGTTAAAAATAACATATATTTAATGTCCTATCTTACTCTTTATGACACAATTACAATGTCCTCCCTGCATTAAAATTGTATCTTTTTTTTTTTTTAGATCTTTTTAACATTGCAACTCTGTGCGTCAGCCATTTTAAAGCTACACTTTTAAAAACTACCTTAAACTACTTAATCAGTTCTAAAAATCTTTTTGATTTATTTAAAATTATTTTCCTCTCCTTATCTGTGACTTCATTTTTCTTTAAAACATAAAGGATTTCTACAGTCACAGTAACTGGGTGGAGATCGGCAACACATTTCCGAACACTAATCTGATCAGACCAAATGCCCCAGTTGGAAAGATAGCAGGTAAAGTGTCTGATAGAATAAGCTAAGCAAACGAGACACATCCGCATTTCTGTGCTTGTATTTAAATCCTGTTCTTATTTCAAACAATAAAACGTGATACTGCAGCCACAACTAGACAAACCTGCCGCAACTGTGATGGAGACGATTGCAAGAACAATATTCTGCAGGATATCCTGGATGAAAAAGTACTGACTTCTGGATATTTTGACACTGTAAAGTCCTCTTCCAAACCCCCAGGTACATTTGACAAGATCCTTATTGCCTTTTTTTTTATACCTTAGTTAATATCCTTTTCTTGTTCTAAATAATAATAAAAAAATAGATAAACTTGATAAAAACAATGGCTTATTTCATTTTTGTGCACTTTATTAAATTCATTACTTGCTCTATTAAAATCTTAAAATGTTTAATAGCTGTTTATTAGGCACATTAATCTGTGTTTTGATTAAAACTGTAGCTAATCATTCAAAGATTAAGTTTATCAAGTTGATCTGTTCCTTGACATGATTCCTAGGGGCCACACACAGTAATAAAGTGTTTTTTTTATTGTAAATACAGGAAATATTATTTTCTATAATTAACATTGTTTCTGTTATTGTTGCTGTAATTGAATGGGATGGCAGACTGAAAATCTGATTACTTATTCATTCAATCATTCCTTCGTTCATTCAAATATTGATGATCAGGAAAATGCAGCCATGGTGGGTCTTTAGATAGAACAAAAGGAATCGAGCCAAAAGGTGGAATCAACAAAGACACCTATAACTCTGAACATGGACATCTTCATAAAGAAGCAGCAGACTTGGCGATAGCAGCAACTAACGAGCTGCTAGAAGATGTTCGAGGCGCTGCTGGAGACAAAGAATTCCTTCAGTGAGAATATATTTTTTTATTTACTTACATTTCTTCATAGAATAATAGGGGTTTTAATGATGTGTATTTTCCTTGTCGTACCTCAGGATGATGGGCCTCTTCAAAGGGAAACCCCTTTGTTTTTGTGTTGACACAACAGGAAGCATGGGAGACGACATTGAAGCAGTGAGGAAAGTCACGGCATCTATAATCGACAGAAAAGTGGGAACAGAGGATGAGCCCTCAGTTTATATTCTGGTTCCTTTCAATGATCCAGGTAGGAACTTTTGGTGCAGTCACATGGGACTGCATATACAGTTTCATGTGACTGTGTAAACTGTCACATGTTGATCTCTTATTAGGTTGGTTTTGATTTTATAATGATGTCATACAAGGAAGCCATTTGTTTAAGGCATTGCCTTAAAATCCATCAACAACTTTACTAATAAACTGTAAATTAACCTAGTAGAAACTAGAAAGATCCATGACATCCTAATTTGGCTTTTCAAATTAGTTTATTTATATAGCGCCAATTTACAACAAGTGTCGTCTCAAGGCACTTTACAAGAAAATCAATTAAAGTCAAAGATACATCTTTACAAATCAGTTTGAACAAGTTTCTAATCTAAGGAACCCCAACTGATTGCATCGAGTCATTGACTTGCAGCATTCACTCCTCTGGAATCAGCAGACAGAAACAATGGCCTCATGTCGTTGACTTTACAGCAATCCCTCATACTGAGCATGCATGTAGCGACAGTGGAGAGAAAAAACTCCCCTTTAACAGGATGAAACCTCCAGTAGAACCTGGCTCAATACAAGCAGCCATCTGCCACGACCGACTGGGGGTTTGAAGAGACAGAAAACTAAAATAGATGCACAGGATACTGGAAAAAAAAAGAGTTTATATCAGCAGTTGTAGAGCGTCACTGGCAGCATCTCAGCCCATGTTCTCATCAAGAAGGTGTCTCAGCTAACAGAACGACAGACCAGGTGTGGTTACTATGGAGAGAAGAACACTAGGAGAAAACAAAAGGTTAACAAGGTTGAAATAGCAGCAACAAAAGCGGATTGGTCAAAGGAAAAAAGTAGCAGAGAGAGAAGTGGTCCGATTGTCCTCCAACAGTCTAAACCTATAGCAGCAGAATTATATAAATACCTTAAATAACCTTGTTTTCAGATTCTGTAGAGTGCGACATGAAGAAGGTAGAGCAAAGGAGAACCGTCTGTCAAGACTGATTTCCTCCCCCAACCGGATTTTGTAAATAGAAATTTAGTAAATAAAAATAATGAAGTCTATCATTTGTAAACCAGAACAGTACAACTTTAGTCAAATTTCATGTCAGGCAGAGATATAAAATTTGACTAACTTTCCAGTTCCGGTACATGCAATGTAGTTCAACAATGTATGTACTAAAGTGTGTAAACAATAAAGATCAAACCGAAATCTTTGTTTTCACTTTGAATTACAGATTTTGGACCTCTGCTTCAAACGACAGATCCAGAAGTTTTCAAAAGTTACATCAACTCACTAACACCAGATGGAGGTGGTGATGCTCCAGAAATGAGTCTTTCTGGTCTTCAGGTGCTTTAATTGATTGTTGTTTAAAGCTATTTACATCAAGAAAGCAAAACAGCTATTTATTCCATCTATTCCTCTTTCATAAAGCTGGCTCTAACTGGAGCTCCTTATGATTCGGAGATCTACGTTTTTACGGATGCATCAGCTAAAGATGAATACCTGAAAAACCCAGTGATAGCACTCATAGAGCAGACCAAGTCTGTGGTAAGTATTAATGTAAGAGCCAGTTAAAATATATCCCACAAATAAAACACAAAACAAAACACACTTAAATTTTGTGGTAAAGCCTTTAGCTGTAAATTAGCGTTCGTTGTAGAACAGTACAGAGATAATAAAAACACAGTCCATAAAATTAAACCAGTCATCTGTATAAACAAGAAAAAAGCTTTGAAAAAATTGAAAATATTTCTGCTCATCCTGAAATACATAAAAAGCCATGTTTATACCTAGGGCTTAAAAGGACAAAAGAGCTAACCTAAATAATGTCTAAGTTAAGTTGGTAGCCGGCTAGAGTTGCAAAGGTCTGACCATCTCTCCACAGTTTTTGACCTTGGGATGATCTAAAGCAAGTCTGTTGGAAATATTTATTATATTATCATTATGTAAATACATTTAATGAATAGAGTGATTTTTACTTTTCCATGTTTAGATGTATGTGTAGCTTAGAACATGTTAAGTTATAATGGGGTTCTCCTCTAAACAGCTGCATTCAGGAACCACTTTCTTTAACCAGTCTAAAATAGTTCTTTGTTATATGGTTTTGCTTACATGTATACTGTTGAAGTCCTCCTTGACTTCCCCAGGTTGGTTGATCTCAGGACAGCGTATTCAGGTTCTCACAATGTTCAAATAAAAGATATAAACTCAGATCCTACTCAGTCAAAAAACGTCTTGCGGATCGTCCAAGTTTCCTTTCTGCAGAAA
>JAVLVB010000635.1:302769-316913 GCA_032876305.1 Orestias chungarensis
TCGGGTCTGAGCTCTACTTCTGCATCAGGCTATTTTATTGAAAGTAGGGAGTATACAGAGTCATAAAACAAATCACATGTGATTTACACAAACTGTTGCAGAAACCGGTATTCCCCCTCCTCGCTGACCCCTCACTGATCCCTATCAGTCTGCATACACAGGAAGAAAAGATAGTACAACTTTGCCATCTGGTTTCACCACCCAACTAACAGATTTATTGCTAGGGATCGATGGATAACCCCCTTCCCATGCCCCTCTGAACTCAGCTCCTCAGACAGATAATAAACAGGCCTTATCAGGAATTTATAGCTCTTTGTTATATGCACACACTTCTAGTATTAAAAGAAACATGAATATATATGAAAGAAACATGAATATAAATGTTTACCATTCCACAATACTTTCATGAACTCAACATTGCAGCCAACACATGTCTAAACTTCTATTTCCTGAACAAGATGTATAGACCTTTATTGACCACAACTGCATGTTTGTGTAGCTTACAATGAACATACAGAGTACGTTTGCTAACTCCTAAACTAAATTATGTATTTGAAGGTTCATTGTAAAGTTTTCAGCAAGGCTGGAAGGTTGAACTCATTTTATTTCAGCGAAATATTTTTGTGAAATATCAAACCATCAGATCATCTGCTTACACCTGCCTCTGTAGCAATGTATAGGAAAGCTAATGCTCGAATTTTAAACATTCATTACATGCAAATATTTATCTCTAATTGAGCATTTATTTTAATATAATTTTTGTCTAAGATGCTGAAGTAGTCCATAAAATAATTAGCTTGTGTGTTGGGAGGGCTGTGGGTTGAGTAGTCATCTTATGATCAGGCAAGTTCCACATAGCCTCAAGTGGCCCTAGAATACCTGTATCTATGTAACTTCAGTGTGAGCGTTCAGTTCGATTAGAAAAGTACTATATAAGTAAAATCCATTTACCTTTTTTTTTGCTAGTACTAATATTTATTCCATCAATATGCATAAGGAAAAGAAGGGCTGGCAATATATATATAATGTGTAAAATATCTACTAAAACCTTGTGCAGCTTTGGAGTTAAATGAAAACTTAGATGATAAAAGTTGTGAAAAAAGTCACTAGAAAAATTAGACTGTCAGATAGTTTCCTCTGCTCAGCAAATCATCTTTTAGATAAACTTGAGAAAACATAAAATATTACATGAAACATGATTTTTTTTTTATAATCTAATTTTGTAAAGTGCCTTGAGACGACATCTGATGTAAGTTAGCGGAATATAAATAAACTAATTCTTGATTCTTGTTTTAGGTGAACTTCATGATAACCGATGTGTTAAGGTCTCGCCGTCGAAGACAAGCAGAGGACAACCAGCAACAAAGCGTTCGGATGGCGAGAGCAGATAGCCAGTTATACAGAGACCTGGCTCAGGCTTCAGGAGGCCAGGCTGTTGAAGTCTCAAAAGATGGGCTGTTGGAAGCCATCAACATCCTAACTCAATCAACCAGCTCCTCCTTGGTATTAAAAATGGCTATTGCCATTATTTATTTTTAACCCTTAAAGACTTTAAAATGAAAGGTTTTTGTTTGGCTTTGCAGGTTGTCCTTTTGCAAGCAGGCAGGAACCCTGCAAGAGCAGAGAACTTCACTTTTACGGTGGATGAGTCGGTGCAAAACCTAACAGCTTACATCACTGGGGCTTCTGTAGATTTTACTATCATCAGTCCCTCAGGTACTGATTCATGAATTTAAAGGAATGTCTCTTGATTTTTTAAGGAATCAAAAGGTTATCAAAGTCCACTTCATAAATCTTAAAGAACTTCATCAAATATTGCTGCAAGTTTGAACTGCATGAAGTCTAGCGACTCTCAATTAACCTATTGTATGTTGAAATATTAATGTTATATTACGTTGATCTGCATATTAAGCAGTTTGCAATTTTTTGTGGCTTTGTCTCTAGGTGTAGTTCAAAATAGTACCAGCACAACAGGTTCAATATTTTCTTCTCAGTTGGTTGGAAACCTCCAGACCCTGCTTCTGAAAACAGAACCTGGAATGTGGGAGATTAGAATGGTATCATCAAATCCCTACAGTCTGAAGGTTGTAGGTGAGACCTCTGTTATTTAATTGGTAGATGGTATTTAAACAACATTTTGGTTCAAATCATTTGCCGGACTAAGTGAATGTCGACTCAGGTGTATGTGTAGATTTTGGTTTATCTTGCTACCTTAATAGTTTTTTTTCTGCATTTGCAGGTGAGAGTATCATTGACTTCCTCTTCGACTTTATCGAAGAGTCAGATGTTCTTTCTGGACAGTTTAGTGTGGTCCAGAACCGTCCTACAGCTGGTAATAAAATCAAATAAATTGAATCTTTATTTGTATTACCTAATTTGACAAAACATTTTCTTTGAAGGTGGAAATGCCAGTCTGCTGGTGACACTCATTGGGAGCGACATAGCAACAGTAACAGAGGTGGCTCTGGTTGAATCATCAGGTTCAGGTCAGGTTAACGGAGCCGTGGAGCCCCAGGGTAGAGGGGAATATATTGCTCGCTTTGGCAAGATCCCATTAGTTGAGTTTGTTGTGCTTGTGAGGGGGCAAAACAACAACAGTGTCTCTAGAGCATCTTCAGGGATCTTCCAAAGACAATCCACCACCAGCATCAAAGCCTCTGTTCTCACTATTACTGTTGTAAGCAAACCTGCGTGTAACACAATACTTAACAATCTTTTGTCATCAATTAATTTTGCTTTTCATGTGGTTTAAATTTTGGTTTCCTTTTTTTAGGATAAGTTGGATACAGTCTTGGAGCCAGGAACAACACGATCAGTTTTTTTCTCTGTGATGACAACAGGAGAAGGTGGAAGTTTCACTATTGGAGCTACCAATGACCAAGGGTTTAGCATAAGTTTCCCATCCAGTTTATTCCTGAATGCTGAAGCTAGTGCTAATGGCACAGTGGACATTACCACTCCTGCCAATACCCCATCTGGTACTGGTGTGACCTTGACCATTGAAATTGTGGGACCAGGAGGTTCAGACACCAACTATGATGTCCTGCGTCTAATCGTCCTTCCAACAGTATTGTTGTATTTTGTTTTATATACATTTAAAAAGTAGTTGAGAATAAATATTGAAATACTTTTGCTGTCACCTTCTTACAGGTTACTGATTTCACTCAACCAGCGTGTCAGCTACTCAGCCTCCAGTCTAACTGCTCTGACATCTGCAATGAGTCCACATGGGAGCTCTATGTCCAAGTCACTGATGGTGTGAACGGGTCGGGTGTGGACAGTGTGAGACTCAGAGAAGCCAGCGGCACTTTGGACATCAGCATGGCAGCTGACAACACAACTCTAGTGTCTTATGTTTCTTCCTGCTGCTCACCTGATGTGCAGCTGGTGGTTCTGGATCAAGTAGGCAATGTGGAAATCTGTAGTTACTCTGTTCGCGCAAATGTCACTCAACCTTTCACAACTCAATCTGTTACAACTGCTTTACCATTCCTTACTACTAAGGATGATTGCTCCCTGTTCTCAGGCGGTAACAGTAACAACCAGTCGCTTTGCAACAATATCCTTACATCTTCTCTGAAACTATTAATATTTTTTGTTCTCTATCCTCTGGTTTTACAGTCTTAAACTTCCTCTTATAATCTCTGAGAAAGTGATCTTCTGAATTTTAAAAATATTACAAAAGGGTTTGCTGGTGTTGGAAATCCTGTACATACTTCATGCACTCTGGTAAAAGGATACTTAGCTAACCATATTCCTTTCCGAAGAATATGATAGAACACTTTTTGAAGATAAAAGAAATGTAAGAATTATGTTTAAAGCACTCAGGAAAATGTGTATGCACAATTTAAAAATATTATCCAGGGTTGACATTTTTAATTGTTTCCGGAATAAGAATCAAGATGTTCTTCAATATCTAACTCTCTTTTAGTCTACACTGAAAAGTGTCACTCTGACCATAACTGTCTTTGATGCAAAAAAAAAATAATTGGTCTGTTTCTGTAGCTTTTGTCTGGGACATTTGGGTTTCACATGGGTCTAAATGGACCTTACAATGAGGTCTTTGTAATCTAAAAACATTTTTTTTTTTTTACTTCTAAGCCCACACATTAAAAAAAGAAATTCAACTTTTGAATTGAAACAATGAACCATTTAATTAAAATCACCAACTATCACAACGAATAAAAATCTACTCTTTTCTCCATTAATTATTCTGTAAAAACCTAATTTCGAGTATTGTCAAATTCAACCAGTTGGTTCGCACCTTTTTAAATTTGCTGTTACTCTTTGGAGCCACTTGGTGACGCCACTGCAGCTAATTTCAGGCATTTGGTGGAAAAACTTTACACGAAGAGTCTGATCTAAATTGTCATGTAATGCTGTGTTTGGATTGTAGGTAGAGAAGTACACAACTCAGAGTTTTGATTGGGCAACAGCTGCTGGTTTTAAAAGAGACTAATTATCATTTGTAATATACCCATATTTACAAGATTTAGGTTTACAAAGAGTAATCATCAAATTATGTTTAGAATAATCAATGGTGAAATTAGAGTCAAATACTATGTCCTTTACTATCAGTTTGATCAGCTTACTGTGCCCTAATATGTAGAATTTATACTTTTAGTTTGTTGTAATTCAGATGTTCTTCTACATAACACTTTATGAATTATTTTAAAAGCCAGGGCAGTAGATGTTTAATACAATTTTTGGAATACAACTTGTATCAAGTGCACAAACTGACAATTTAAAAAAGTAGGTATTTCTATATTCAGATAAGCAACACTACCTGACTATAAAAATGTTGATATCTTAGTATCCAACAGGTTTAATTACTACCTTCATTGAAAAAACATCTTTAAACATGACATTACTGCCAAGATATGGGTAATAGTAGTTTATACTTTTAGATTTTTTTTTAATGCACCAATTGTAATTGTTTTTTATAATACAGGGGTTTGGCTAAATTAATGTAATATTTTTATTTAATACATCTATCAGTATAATTATTAATAATAAAAGTTTATGTATAATAAATGGGGCAACACCTCATTAAAAAATTAGCCAAACATGTTTAGTCTCTTAAAGGAGGTAGACACTGAGTCCTATTTCTGCTATTTCTGTAAGAAACGGGTTAATGTACTGAAGCAGAGATAGAGTGATCTGAGATAGTATATATTCATTACAAGCATGAATACTGACATGAACATGGAACTGAATAATCAATAACCGGTACAGAGGAGTGAGGAACAAACAGAGGAAACAACAGGTGAACAGAAAACATCCTGGATAACCGGAAGGCATGGAAGGAAGAGAGATCGACAAGAAAAATGTGGCAATCGGAGGAGAACCACTTACTAAGATGACAAGAGAACAACACGATGCTTGAGGAAAACAACACTAAGGAACAGGTGGAGGACCAAGAGGAAACAACACTAAGGAACAGGTGACACAAATAATCCAGCAATGGGGAAGGGTAGGAAAGGAACTTATATAGAGGGAGAGTGAGAGGAGAAATAATGAGGAGAACCAAATTACATAATCAGATGACTCTGGGTAGATTACCAGGAGGGGAAGCTTAGGGAGAGAGGGAGTCATGATAGGAGGGGAGAGAAGGAGGCAGAGGGAAAAATATAAATAATAAATGACAGGGGGATGACACAAAAAAGGAGGGAGATACTCTTAAGACCAAAACTAAAAGGTAAAAGTAACAAACCCAAACAATATCAAAACAAACAAACTTTTTCTTATTTAATATTACACAGATAAATTGATCAAAATACGTTACAAGCCAAAACATCCAATCAACAAACTGTTTAACTAACTACCACTGAATAAATAAACACCTAACTACTAAGAAAGTCCTACTATGAATTATGAGAACAACTAATCAATGAATTCTAAAGGGTATTCAGAGGGTGAGATTTTACAATTTTACTCTGTGTTACTAAAACTTGTCGATTTTCTAGATGAACTTGATATTCTACTCTCCTACATTCATAAATTTGATTGTCCCACAATGGTCCTTGGTGATATGAATATTAACCTTGACTTCCCTAACTCCTGATTTTCTAACATGAATTAACTCCTTCAACCTTCAACTGGTCAGCAGTTCTCTTACTCACAAGCCCGGCAAAGTGCTTGATCTCATCTTGACAAGAAAATGTGCTACAGAGGCCCTTTCTGTCACATCTTTGCAATTTTATAACCACCATTTCATTCAGCTTAGTGGAAATCTCCCAAACAGTCCGGCCACTTCCTCCTCCATGGTTTTCTTCCGCAGAAACCTCAGCAAACCTACTCGCTTGTCCTCCCGTGTTGTGTCCGCAATTCCAAACTCCAGCACACTCCAGCAAACTTTTCCTCACTTGAGGTCAATGAGAACACGGAGTCCATTTGCTCCACATTAAGCTGCTGCTTGGATAGTCTGTGTCCTCGATCCTCTAAACCTACCTGAGCCTCTCTTACCCATGCAACCTGAGGGCTACAGAAAAAAAATGGCACAAATCAAAAAGTTCAGCTGATTTTTTTCAGACACAACTGAGTGCATTCTTTTTAAGCATCACTGATGCAAGACTTCCGGTTATGGTGAGGTGCTAGGCAATCACGTTTTTTTTTTGGGCTCTGCCGCTAGCTTGCAACAAATGCTACAAAACTAACCTGAACTTGACTTAAACTTCATCCACGTATATATCAGAGTACTGGGATGTAAAATGCCACCAAAGGAAAAAAAGAAAGACCAACAAAAGCCCCAACACAAGGACAAAAACTGTGGGGGAGAAGAATTGAGTGACGCCGTGCCAATCGTGGAGGATGACGTCGAAAGAGAACAAAGATATCATGAAAGCTATATTATCGTTGAAAAAAGATCTTTCTAAGAAAATCGACGTGGTGCAACTCACAATTACTGAAGTGAAAAAGCAGGTGCAGGAATGCATGGGCCGCATTCCACATGCTGAGCAGCGCATTTCAGATGCTACTAACCAAAGTCAGCACACTGGAGAAGACAGTGAAAACTCTCTCGGATAAAGTTGACAATCTGGAATGTAGAAGCAGACGTAACAACGTGAGACTGGTGGGTTTACCGGAGAAAGCAGAGGGCCAACATGCCGCAGATTTTCTGGAGAGGTGGCTACCAGGAGCTCTGGGGCTGGAGCCGCAGCTGGCTCAGGTATTTAACGGTTGCACAGAATTGGCTCGAGTTCCTTTAACTCAAATACAGAGCGTCCAAGGACTCTCATAATGATATACTTGAATTTCAAAGACAAGGAGCGAGTGCTGAAGGCAGAGCGACTTAAAATCCTTTATGACAACGAGCAAGTCCGTTTTAACCCGGATCCTTCTGCCGGAGTGCACAAGTTACAGCGCAGCTACGATGAGGTGCGAAAGAAAAGGCGCGAGAAGAGGATCAATAAACACAGGATCATCTTCCCAGCACGGCTCCTGGTGACGCATGATGACAGATCTCATCTTTTCCTCAACAAAGGACGCCCCGTAATTGCCCAGAGACTGAATTTTCTTCAGTCTCTGGGCAATTAGGATGGACCTACAACAGAGCCAAGTATTTAGTTCAGAAATATACACATCCTTGCTGATGAATAACAGGTATGTGATAGCTTGCAATTATGTTCACGCTCTGTCAGGTAGTTTAAAGTTGCATTGTTAAAAATAACAATAACAATCTCAAAAGGTTAGTGTCGTATTATAGCTAGGGGCAGTTAGAGTTTAAAAGGTAAAAGTTAGATAGAGTTAGGCGATCTTAAGCTTGGACCAACTTTTCATAAGCGGTTGTTAAGAAGACTGAGAGGAGAGGAGGAGAAGTTTTCATGGCAACAGGGTGCCATAGGTGGTGAGTGGGGATGTGGGTGGGGGTGGGAGGGGTTTTCTCCTTTTTTGAGTCTGCTTTGCAGTTTTTGTTTTTTTTCCTAATGTTTTTCTGTTTTATTATGTGACGTTGTCCCAAATACAATACAAACGTAGTAACTCATGATGAATAGATTTAAGCTAAAAATCCCCTCATGGAACTGCAGAGGTTTAAAAAAATTGCAAAGATAAATCAAGTAATGGGCAGGATAAAGTTTTTGCAATCAAAAATAATCTTGCCAGAAACTCACCTGCTAAGTGGGGGATGCTTCTAAGATAAAAAAGATGCTAAAAGTGCTCTCTGCTCCTTATACTACTCTTGGAGTCATGATTCTGATCCATAAGTCAGTCCCCCTCCAAATTCACAATGTCATAGGGGATCCTGCCGGTAGGCAAGGCAAGGCAAGGCAATTTTATTTGTATACCACATTTTCGTGTACAAGACAATTCAAACTGCTTTACATAGGATAAAAGAGCAGAAAACGAAACAATAAAATCAACTTTGAATTTAAAATAAATAAAATAAAATACAGATAAAATAATAATAATAATAATAATAATAATAATAATAATAATAATATTTTCAGTTGCTATATGCACAGTTAAATAAGGCTGTTTTCAGCCTGGATTTAAACATCGCCAGAGTTGAAACCTGTCTCACCTCTTCAGGAAGACTGTTATAGATTTTAGGAGCATAAAACTGGAATGAAGCCTCCCCTATGTTTGGTCCTGACTCTGGGCATCAGCAGGAGGCCACTACCAGAGGTTCTCAGAGTCCGGGCTGGTTTTTATGGCTCTAACGTGTCAGATATGTACTTTGGGGCTAAACTATGAAGAGATTTGTACACAAGCAAGGCTGTTTTAAAGTCTATTATTTGAGTGACAGGAAGCCAGTGCAGAGACTTGAGCACTGTACTAATGTGGTCATACTATTTGGTTTTGGTCAGAAGTCGAGCAGCAGCATTCTGGATGTTCTGAAGGTATCTTAAGGTCCGTTTAGAAAGCCCAGTGAGCAGGCCGTTACAGTAGTGTAACATGCTAGAGATAAAAGCATGGATAATTCTTTCTAGGTCTGGTTTAGAGACTATTCCTCTGATGCAGGCAATGTTGTTAAGATGGTAAAAGGCTGCTGATGTTATTGATTTAATGTGGCTGTTGAGGTTCTGGTCAGAATCGAGTATTACTGATGTTTGACCTGATGTTTAGGTTCCAGAGAGAGCGTCAGAAGGTAAATAATGAAACTTTCTCTTAATTTCTGTGGGCCACAGACAAAGATTTCAGTTTTCTCTGAGTTTAACTGGTTTCCATTTAAATGGTATCCATAACCTTCAAGACACTTGATGTGTAAGAGTCCAACATATCATCAACATTAGAACACTGAGCATTTTTAAACCTAATCATTTTTAAAACTGAATCTCTGTGTTGTCATCAATAAGTCTTCCCTGAGTAACTATAGGGCCACCTGTTGGCTTGGGTGTAACAGAAAGGTCAAAGAAAACACAAAAATGATCAGACAAAGCGACATCACCAACACCCACATTTAAAATAGCAATAGCCTTTGAGATAAGCACATCTAGAGTGTGCCCTCTTTTGTGTGTAGGCTTGTTCACATGTTAGACCAAACATCTCAAGGACAGCAGTGAGTTCTTTACACTGTTTATCTTGGTCTGCATCCATGTGCACATTCAGGTCCCCTGTTATGACCAAACAGTCAAAATTGGCGCATAAAATTGAAAGTAGTTTAGTAAAACCATCAATAAAACAGTTTCTTCGAGATTTGTTTATTGCAATATAAAGAATGGAAGATTGTTTTGTATCCATTTTGAATGACACGTACTCAAATGATGAAAAAAGCGCAAATGCTAATTTATGGATGGGTATATTTTCCCTGAATATGGCACAACCCCCCCACCCCTCTGATTTTGACATGTTTCAGATAAAAATTGTAGTGAAGAGGACTAGCTTCAATCGGGACTGTATCAGCTGTGTTTTTATAAAGCCATGTCTCGGTTAAAAACATAAAATTAAGGTTATGAGATGAAATCAAACCATTAATCAGAAAGGTTTTCCCTGCCCAATATCTGACATTTAGTACAGCGAGTTTCAGCGTGTTACTGTTGTTTGCTGACTGTGGCTGATGAGTAGTGAACACAAGATTTGAGATGCTTACAGACTTTTTTGGACTGTTTTGATGGTTGAATAATCCTTTTCTGTTATGTATTACTACAGGGATGAAGGAAGGTACTTCCACTTCTGGCTCCGGCTTATCGTGGAAGCAGCCATAGGTACATGCAGTACTGCTGCCTGGACCCGATGCATACCATTCATCTAGCAGTTGTTTCAAATGACTCACTCGCAGGACTCTGTGTATATTGGAGATAGAGTAGACATTAGGAATTTGTGGTGGGGGAGGACTTGCACGACAATTGGATGAGGTTTGTGGTGGGAAGGGAGGGGCAAGGCGACAGGGTGGGGCTTGTGGTGGGGGAGGAGGGGCAGGATGACGGGATAGGAGAGGACTGGGGCATGGGGTCATCCTGGTGGCAATAGTAACCAGCTCCTTAATGTGTTCTGTAAAATCGAGAAGAGGAAGAGATGGTGAGGATGATCTTGATGAGGGCAGTTCCTCATCCCTGCCTTTTAGTGTAGGCGGTTTCTCAGAAAGCTCCAGGAGGACGTCATCTGGAGGCGCAGGTGGGGACTTGGGTGCCGTCGTCTCGGGGTAATCTCTGGGCTGCGTCACATCCCTATCCTTATCTTCATGTTTTCGCTTCATTCTGTCCTTGGCCGCTGGAGCAGAATAGGAGCTCAAATCATAGAATAAATTAGCTGCGAAAAGCCTGACTCCAGATCTATTGAGGCAGAGATCATCTGCCATAAAATAATGTTTGCGGTCCCAGAAAAAAAGGAAATTGTCAATATAACTAAAGGTTTAATTGGCACACACACCTGACAGCCATTTGTTCAGTCTGAACAGCCTGCTGAACCTCTCATCTCCTCTCATTGGTGGTAGAGGGCCACTGACGAACACGTCAGCATCCAAATTAATAACTGTATCTAATAGCTTCTTGAAGTCCTGTTTCAGCACCTCAGACTGCTGTTTCACAGTGTCGTTAGATCCCAGGTGTCATGATATGTGTCTTTGTTCTCTGTTAGTTTGCTGTTTAATTTGTTGTAGCTACTTTGTTTTACTTTGTTATCATTAGTTATGGTTTTCTTTAGGTTATTTTCTATTTTGATTTAGTCTTTGTTGTTGTTATTTTCTGTGTTCTCTAGTTTTGCCTGCTCTGTCCCTCTTCTTTCTGTGTTTTCTCTCTTCATTATAATTCACATCTGTTTGCAATTATCCAATCATCATCTCCACCACTCCACCTCCTGCTCCTCAGTATTTAAGCCTGGTTTACACATTCACTCACCGCTGTATCGTTTGCTTCCCTACTCGTCTCTCTGCGTCTTCTCTAGCTTGTTCCTCCACGTCTCCCAGTAAGCCTTTCCCTCTTGCTCGCTGATTCTCTGTGCTGGTTCTTTTCCCTTTATCATTCTCCTAGTTCCCGTCCTTGTATTTACTTTTGTTTTCTTGTAGTCTCCGGTTTTCCCGTGCTTCCTCCCCCATTCTTTTCTCCCCAGTTCCCTGTCTGAGTTATTTCCTTTATTGGTTCCTTGTTCTTTTGTCTTTAGTTTCATCAGTTATTTCCTTTGTAGTTTAGCTCCTTGTTGCCTCTGGTTCCCCTTGTTGTTATTATTAGTTTGTTTGTTTATTTATATTGTTTAGTTCTTTCACGCTCCATTGTTCATGTGTTCAGCTTTAGTCAATCCGTTTGTTTACTTTCTAGTTTTTGTTTACGCGTCAGCCCCGATCAGTTCCGTTTCAAGTTAATAGTCCCTGCGTCTCGCTTCAGTTCTCTGTTTGTTTACATTCCGTTTCCGCGTTGTTCCTGTTCTGTTTCCGCTTTGCCCTTGCTCCTATTTATGTTCATAATTCTTCCCCTAAATAAATTATTTATTCCACTTCAGCTCGATTCATTGATCACAACCTGACAACAGGTGTAGAACAAGGGTCTTAACAGTTGGATGTTCAGCCAGAATTTGCATCTGATCTCACATCTCACATCTAATACCATGTCCTTTAGAAAGTACAGTATTTTTGTACGTTTCCCACACACATATCTTACATCCTTCACCGCAGCATCACCAACAATCAGAGTCTCAGGACCAGGCATTAGCCTGCGATCTTTGCCTTTTATTTTCTGATTTGCTTTTTTGGTTTACCTTGCTGTGTGAAGAGACTTCATTCTCGGTAGCGGTGCAAATCTGTTCTGTAGTGAGATAGTTCTTTTAGAAGGAGGAAGCTTCATTTTTGGTTTTCCACTGACAGCTATCCAAGTCTGTGTCCTGCGATCGACAGGAGTCGAGGAGGATTTTGGTCTCGTTGGTAGTGCAGGCAAGACGGTCGCATCGCAGATATCATCAGACAGGGCTGGTTCTTTCTTCTTCCTCTGAGATGACTTACTCTTCTGTTTAGTGCCGAGTACATTCCAGACATTACTTGTCTTGTTATTCAAAGCAACATCCTCTTGTTTCTAGTTGTCCTTACCCTTTCTGATTAGCTGACGGGTAGCAGCATCATGTCCAGTAAGAGGTAGAGTTGTATTGTAACAGCTATTTATTTCCAAATTTACTTCTAGTTGTTGGATTTTGGTTTCCTGCATGTTGAGTTTCTGAAAGAGATTAGTGTAGTCATCCTCAGAAAAAGAAAAAGTAGGCATCTTGCTTATGGATTTTTCGGTTTTCGGAAAATATGCAGAGAGAGGCACCAAAAAAGAATGAAAAAAAATAGATACATTATAGTCCTAGGTACTTTGCTATATGAAAATATACATTTGATAAATCTCTATGGACCAAACGAAGATGACCCCAGATTCTATAACAATTTATTCCTCACTATTTAAAATCTATAGCTAAACAAATTGATTTGTATTTTGAATGTAATACTTCTGAAACTTCAGCTAGTATTAGATGGGAGGCATTCAAAGCCTACATTAGGGGTCAAAGTATTTGTTTCATAAGTTCAAAAAAGAGGGAGCACAAGTAGAAATGCGGATGCTAGAAGAAAAAATTAAAAAACTTGAAATTGATCTCTATCAAAACAAGTCTAACTCACCTGAAAAGCATACAGAACTTCTTGCTCTCAGATCTCAGTATAGTGAACTATCCAACAAAGCAGCTGCCAACTTATTGAAACAAATAAGGAGATAGCAGAAGTGACAAGGCCTATTCAGGCTGGACGATCAGCAGGCCTTGATGGTATTCCCATAGATATATACAAAACATTCCAGTCCAAATTACTGAAACTCTTATTAGAGATCTTTCATGAGTCTTTCAGGAATGGTCTCCTTCCTAACATCCATGAGAGTTGCCCTAATTAAATTGCTTCCAAAACCTGGAAAAACAAAAACAAAATCTGACAATATGCGGCCAATCGGCCTCCTAAACTCAGATACAAAAATACTATGCAAAGTTCTTGCGAGAAAATTAGAAGCCCTGCTCCCTCGGCTGGTGGGAGGAGATCAAAATGGATTTATTCAAGGTAGGCAGTGGTTTCATAATGTCAGCCGAGTACTGAATATTTTACATACCAGAGAGCGGCGAAGAAAACAGACTTGCTTTCACTCGATGCAGAGAAAGCCTTCCACTGGGTTGAACGGCCGTATCTGTAATCCGACCCATTTTGTGAATGGGTCGGATTACTTTGTACAGAACTCACTGTAGAAGTGTTAACCAATAATGTAGTCTCTAAACCCCTGAATATCTCCAGAAGTTGCTCGCAGGGAAGTCCTTTATCTCGGTTGGTGTTCATGCAATAGAACCACTTGCCATAGCAATTAAGACAAGAGCAGATATCTATGGAATTTTGGAGGGTGGGGTAGAACATAAAAAAACACTTTTCAAGGAATCAAGGAATCTTTATTTGTCATCACATCAAATGTGGTACATGAGGTGGGACGAAATGCTAATCCCCCGGTCCAGTTTACACCCTGATAGCAATTTTAAATAATGTAATAGAATATAGGAATATAATAACTATGCGAGACTAGGATTTGAGCTACACAAAATCTACAATATGGACACAGAATCTACAATACGGGACTTCCGACATAGCAGCATTGAGGATCGGAATGCAAATATATAATACATTATAAATTATAAAGAACTATACGAGAAATGTGATTTGACTCCACAGAATATACAATATTGACACAGAATCTACAATATAGTACTTCGGA
>JAVLVB010000635.1:323911-350861 GCA_032876305.1 Orestias chungarensis
TATATATATATATATATATATATATATATATATATATATATTTTTTTTTTTATTATTATTTTTTTCTCCCCATTTGGTAAATTATGAATTATGATTAATGTTTTGATCTTTTGTGCAGCTGAAATGATTTTCCTGGCAGACTTATTGATGTTAGAAAAACAATTAAACAGAACAAACCTGACAACATGAAATATTTTATTAATTATAAATTAGTATAAAGCAGTCAATAGAAAACTTATCCTGAAGTTTGCAAAGGCCCATGACAAAAATCTACATGTCTGAAGACTTACTTTTATCTGAGTTAATGCCAATGTTAAAAATGTCAAAAATGAGACGACATTTTTAAGTTCCAAAGTAAAAAAAAAAGCTCTGGTGAACAATAAAGAAAACAAAGAGCCATTTTGGGAAAATACTCTAATTATAAGAAAAAGGATTTGAGAGAAATACCTAAATGCTGGTAGTAGACTGTTTCGGCTTTGCTGCAACAAGACATGGATGTTCAAAACAAAAGAATAAAGATTTTTTAAAGGATCTATAGAGTCATGGCTGAACTTATATCTAGGGTCATTAGGGTTGAACGTTCCCCGAGGCAAGACTGCAAGTGATATGAGATTGAGTGCTGACTCAGTAAGGGTTCCTTTTTTGAAAACTAGATTGAAATTTCTCTAAGATATTAAAGTGTTCCAAGAGCATCTAAAAGCTCCAGTGGTAATTCATGAGTTTACAAATTAAAACTAAGATTTCACATGGGCATCAATTTTCAATAAGCTGATGAATGAAAAAAAAAAGTTTTTAAAAGTGGTCAAAGATATATATATAAAAAACTATAAATATATAGATTCATTTTGGAGTACCTGGTTTTAAAACAAGGTTCTTAAGTTTTTTCAAGTTTCTTTGTTTTTGTGGTATGGCCTTTTCTGACATGTTTTAGACCACAAGTCTCCCTCGGAGAGTCAAACAGACTCTAACAGACGTTCAGCCCTTATGAAGAAACTGAGAGTGTAGTAGGAGTGCTCCACCTGGGTTAAATATTCCATTAGCAAAACTCCACCCCTGAAGATCTAACATACGCATAGTTCATTACAAAGAACAGATGAAGGGATTTCCAGCCAGAGCCCAGGGGCTTTGTTGGTTCTATGTTTAATAACGGCTATTTACTCAAAAATAATTACTAACGTCTATGAAAATTAGACATGTTATAAGATCTTGAATGCATCTAAAACAGAATCATGGCTAAATTTTATGATCTAAACATCTTAAAATGCATTCGAAGCAACAGTTTGACAAGTTGTGATGCAGCAAAACGCACGCCATGGTCTCATGCAATATCTGAGTCAGTATGTCAAGTTCGCTGCCCTGCAATGTCAATATCAACCACCAGGGTAGTTCCTACACACTGCAAACTCTGCCGTGACTGAACCTTGCATGGATTTGTTTGACATTTTCTGAAGCAAAGCTCGGGGTTCTTTCTCGGAGCCCTGATGCACCCAGGTGTAAATATTTAATACAGTTGAGTTAATCAATAATTTCTGTGCTGCTTCACCCTCACTGAAGCAACCCTGTGGTTTTCTGTCAATGTAATGTTTTCATTGAAGAATCTGAAATGTCATGTGCTGTCAAGAAGATGAAACTACTTTTCTCAAATGTACTTATTAAAGACTGAAAACTTTACTTACTTTTAAAAGCTAGTTAGCTGCAAAAAAAAAAAAAAAAGAGAGGAAAAAAAGCTCACCTTAAGCGACCTTTGCCAAAATAGTAATAATTCTTTTTACCAGTATATGTAATTGATTCCATCAATTTTGAACTCAGATAAATCTCAATAAATTAAATATAATTGGAATATAATCTAAAATTGAAACAGTTTTAATTATACAGTATGCCATATTTCAAGCATTATTTGAGTTAACTACAGTGCGGTTTGCCTACATGGTCAGTGGTGATTTTGGAAGAATTACTGCATCAATTGACTGATGCAATCCTCCTGAAACACCAGTGAAGTGTTGAGGAAGCCCATGTTGTGTTAACCACAGGCTTGATAAAACACAACGAACCCAGATCACCAAACGACACGGCCCTCCAAATTATCAGCGACTACGGAAACGTCACACTCCAACTCGAGGTGCTCGGTTTCTGTGCATCTCTGCTGTTCCCCTGAACTCTGTGACCAAATGAATTGCAACTTTTACTTGCATCAAAGGGATAATAATCTTTTGTCCTCCCTCTTAAGCCCAGGTTAAGGACTTTCTTTGATATTGTTTGTGGTTTAAGGTGACATTTAATTTGACAGTTGTAGCACATATGCAAATGCAAGACTGTGATTAGTAATGGTCTTTTGTAGCTTATCTTTCTTTGTGAAGCTACACTATGTCAAATTTGTGTAATAAAACAAATGATTCCTATTATTGAGAATAACAAAAAAATATTTGATTTACTCTGTAAGTTAATATGAGACAAACACTTGAAGAGGTGTGTTTAATTCATCCATATATTAAAAATTTATGCTTCTAACTGATTTACTGAAATTAATTACCTTTAATTAATTCATTGGGATATACTAGTGGATTTAAAAGCAGATATAAATGCAGCTGCACACTACAGCCTAAACCTTTGAATAGGGTTTTCTATATTCTTTAGCTCATGTTTAGGCTCTGATTCTTTTCAACTTTTTCCTCAACTTTCCATAAACATGCTTGCACACAGCACTTAATAAACACCTAGCAGCTCAATGACCATTTGTAGCTTGCCTTCATTTTGATTCTTGCATATTTTCAATCCCATTCTATATTTATTCAGATTTAAAAGCAGAAAAACAACCTTAACCTTACAGTTAAAAAAAACAAAAACATTTAGGAACTGCAAAAATGTTCAGTAAAATAGTAACAAACCTGTCGAAGATAGCTCCCACTCCGGCGCTGTGGGCGCTGTTGCGATGCACGTGCAGGCCTGTTGCCAACAGAATCCCGTCCTTTACCGCGATGGAACGATGCGAGAATGATGCAATAAGGAGTTCATTCCAACCTGAGAGAAAGATGAGGAGAGGGATCAAGGCAAAGGTTAGTTAAAAAAAAATAAGAAGAAAAGGTAAATCCGAGTACAAAAGTTCACACAGCGTTCAAGCGAAATTATAACGATAACAAAGGCAGAATTCCAATGAATCAATTAAAGCCGTGCGGCAAAAAACCCTGAAGCTCTCTCAAGCACAAGCATCAGGTTATCGCTGAGACATTGGAATCATGCTTTCTAAGGAGACAAGCGTGTAAAAGGGATGAACTGCGCCTGCCATCACAATAAGGACAACAAGCTTGATGTGCCAAGGCAGGGGGCTTGACGCAGGGGAGCGTCGAAGACGAAACACGCCGGGCGGATGAGCGACAGCGTTCCTTTAACCGTTCTGCCTGGCAACAACTTGTCTCTTCTCCCTACAGTTGAGTTTGGCCATGAGGAGCCGTGATGCTTTTATCTGTGATACAGCAGAACTAAAGTGGTTATTTATAGAAAACCTGGGAGACGAGAAAACCACGAGCTCTGCAGAATAATATCTCCCTGCTTTGGTAAAGTCTCTGCATCGTTACGTGTGCGAAGGCTGAGGAGCAATCATTGGAGGACTTTTTGTTTTCTTTTCTCTTTTGTTTAATTTCTTGGGGATGGACAGATAACATAATAGTGTAATTTGGAGTGACAGGCAAAGAATAAAGGCAATGTGTTTGTGTCCTGTTTGTGACATTGGAGAATGTATCTAAAGTGACACATTATTCACTCTTTGCTCCAAAAAGCTGCCTCCCTCATACTGGCACCTAGCCTGTGTTGATTTCTAAAACTACAATATGCAAACAGTAACTGGAGGGATAGACCGGCAAACTGTCCTGGGCGCCTGCCCTTTGTTTCATGACTGCTTGAGATATGCGCCAGTAATTGTGTGTGGATTTTTTTATTTATTTCAGTAATTGCTTAATAATTCCATTCATGCAAACTTGTGTAGCTTTGTATCAACTATTGGCAAAATTAGTAATATTTAAAGGAAATGTCATGAACCAAACCAGTTGGCTTTCTAAAAATTGTCACCGAATTTCCTTTTGAACTCCTGACCTTGTGCTGACATACCTGCTCGTAGCAGAATGACCTGGTCGTCCAGCGGCAACTCTGAGAAGTGGGGAATCCTCTTGGCCCACTCCACCAGAGTAAAAAGCTGTTTGTCTGCTGCTTGACAGATGTTTGTCACTGGGTCGTTGGGCTGCAGAAAAGCAACACACACAAACAAGCACAAGCCCAATGAATAGGTGTCTTTTTTTTGTTTTTGCTACATTAATGGGTTTTGGCCCAGAGCCTGATCTCGGGATACCTGTGAGCTACCAATCAGTTTGCTTTCACACACATAATGACGGCAACATGAGTGCTATGTTGGGAGTGAAAACGAAGGAAAGCAGGAAGACAAAACAAACAGTGATTCTGTCCCAGCTTGTGGAGGAAATACCTGCAGAGAGCTGCTGGTGAAAAAAACAAATTCTGCTGAATGTGCTCCATCTTTGGGGAGCCTTTTGCTGAAACACTCTTGGAGAAATAGAAGAACTCAACAGGGCTTTTGAGAGGCGCGACTGACACTTTATTACTAAACAAGTCAGAGGAAACTTTATTGCCAACCAGGTGGGAACCGTAAATAGTGCAACTTAAATGATGTGCACAACTCAGATTTACTTCCACTAAGTCAGCAAGCCTTGAAGCTAAAATAGGTTACCAAGAATAAAAAAAAAAAATGTTCCAATAAGAACAAAAGCCAAATTAATTCAGGAGCAATACCTACTCTTTTTCTCCAGGGATCTAAGAGTTCAGAAGATTACCTGGCGTGTAATCATCATTATGTGCATTAAATGATAAAAACATGTTTTCCTCAGGATTATGTTGTCTCTTAGATATCCTACTTGATTTCCTGTCAGTCCCAAGAAAAGTACCACTAATTAGTTTCCTTTCTTATAGTTTGCAGATGAAATGGGGCAACAGCTAGAATAATTTGTGTATTTGTCTTTATGAGACTTTATGAGGTTTTGAAAAGTGACTATTAAAGCAGAAAAACAGAAAGCTCTTAGAAAATCTTCTAAAGCCATAGAAAATATTTTAAGGACTTTCCTAAAAGTCAAATGTAACATTTGCAGTTGTGTTGCTTGATCAACACACGGACAAGCAAAATGTCTTTGTTTTACCTTAGGATACCAGTCATGGTGGGTGGATGGTTACTGGCCGTGGCACTGGTGTATAAAGTCAATCAACTTCACCTTAACTCAGTAACACAGGTCAGTAAAACCAAACAAATACCGTTTGTGTAAACAGGAGATACTGGCAGACCTGTAGAAGCAAGAGGTTCCCCAAAATAGAACATGCCTGACAACGTGAAACAGACTAATTGATCCCAAAGAGCAGCACATCCTCTACTGATCTAAAGAAACGGTTAAGAAATAAAGTCATTGTAGTCAACTAGTGTGGAAGAGTTACATGCCCTTTGTAACTCAAAAAGTGCATTGAGATGCAATGACAAGACTTTAAGCAAGCTATTTATGCTAGGAAATCTTCCAATCTAAAATAGAGGACCAGACCTGTGTTGGAGTGCCATCCTGTCCAGGATTTACCCGACCACTGCAAAGGATAAGCTGACATTCGCAGTGGATGGACGTGCTTGTCTGTATGATTTAGAGTAAATTCCTTGTTCAGACCTTGGTCATTTCCCGCCTTGACTACTGCAACGCCGTCCTAACAGGTCTTCCAGCCTGTGCTGGGAGGCCGCTACACATCCAGAATCCAGAATGCTGCAGCTCACCTGGTTTTCAACCTGCCAAAGCGATCGCATGTCACACCCCTTTACACTGAACTCCATTGGCTTCCCTTAGCTGCACGCATCAAACTCAAATCACTAATGCTGGCATACAGAGTGTTTGATGGATCAGTGCCCATCTACCTCAACACCCTCTTAAAGCCTTACGTCACTGCCCGCTCGCTGCGTTCCTCCAAGGAGCACCAACTAACGCGACCAAAGCCCTGTGCAGATCAATCTAAACTCTTCTCATTTGCGGTTCCTCGCTGGTGGAACGACCTTACGTGCACTATCAGAGGACCAGATTCTCTTTCCACCTTCAAGAAATCCTTGAAGACCCAGCTCTTCCGAGAGCATCTATTGCCCTGAAAGATCTAAAAGCACTTATTACCCCCCCCCGATATTACTTAGCACTCAGTTTATGGTACTTGGGCCTTCTGTGTTTACCTAAATGCTCTAAATGAGTGTCATCATTAATGTTAAATCCACTCCTCGCACATTGCCGGTAAATTGCGTCGTAGTTCAATGTTAAACCCTCTTTGTGTAAGTCGCTTTGGATAGAAGCGTCTGCTAAATGCATAAATGTAAATGTACATTCAAAACTTGTGGTCCCATTACCTGTTTCAAAATTACATTTGAACCCATAATCCTTATGTATAACTTATGACAGCCATTTTTGATTCATTTAGGTTTTGTAAGTCTGAATTTATGTCAATCAATAATGTCTTAAAACCCTTTATTTTTTCTACTGGAAAGGACTCAACAGACAATAATTTTTGACTAACATTTTAACTACTTAGTGTCATGTAACTCTTTCCTTATAAGGAAAATAATGAAACAATTGTTGTATGCACACAAAGAGGCAAAGTATCAAGACGCCATGGGAATACCCGTAGAATACTAATGCAATAGATGGATACTGTATGACTACTTCACTAAAATGAAAGTCCTTTTGGACACACTAAACAATACTGTCAGTCTTTGACAAGAAGTCTACCGTCATCCCAGGAGTCCAAACCACTGATATGCATATGTGTAAACAGACACGTTTCTGCATGACATTAAATCCAGTAAGCATTCTTAAATGAATGAATTCCCTGTATGAACTCACTCTCTGCCAAAGAGTCTGTAACTTCTCCTCAAGTTCCCAAGCCAAATCCCACAGATCGATGCTAAAAGCTGAGAAGATCAGGACGTCAACGGCTGCTAAAGATTAGTTCAAGATAAAGGAGGAAACTTGTATCCTTTGTTTCTAATGTGCAAGCCCAAGGCGACCAAATCCTCTCCTCCCTCTTCCTAAGTAAGTCATAATGCCTGCAGAGCGCTGCAGATGTCTATCTGAAATGTCCCGTACATATATAAAACTTAAACCAGAAACAAAGCTTGCACTGTTCTTGAAACTGAACGTTGTCTTATTTACCCTATGGGGCTAGAAAGACAACTGGGGACTTATGAATATTTCACCATCTGATCTCCGTGGGAAGCAATGGAGGACGCAGCTCTGAGCGACGGTTTTCGTGAGCTGCGATTCCTTACAGAAAACACAAACAGATTGAGCTAATGCGTTCCAAAGGGCAGGCTAGGCAAACAAAACAAAAAACAACTTGAAGAAAAACAAAAACTGGGGGGCTCAGATGTGTGCCACCATGAGGCCACCAACGCCCAGTCTCCTCCTATTCTTCATTACAATACGAGTTCCAGGATTCTTGTTGAACACTACGGGATTCATGAATCTTGTATGGCTATCTTAGCCGTATTTACACTGACCTTGTTTCTTTGCCTCTGTCGGAGGAGATGACAGGGGAGAGGAGCTTACACTTTCATGAGACAATTTACGAGCATCGCATTACTGTACTTACTGCTCAGCTCACAGAGCAGCATTTGGGATGTTATCAAGGATCTGCATTTCGCTGTGCCGCAGTAACCTCACTGTTGAAAATACTGGACTGCAGTACCAGACAACTAAAAAATAAAAAGTGAAGGACACAGCTGTGCAACAGATATTTTAGCTGTAAATATAAACTAGGCTCTTTGATCAAGGCAAATCGAAGAATTTATAGGAGACATCCACTTCATGATTCCCACAACTCAGGAGAATTGCCAGGGCTGCATACTGTCCAATGAAATTTTCATCACTTGTGAAGGGGTGGAGAAAGATTTGCCTCTCAAGTTTTCATAATTCCACTTATAGCAGACTATATCAGTATGAGGACAGAGAGAAAATTGAGCAGCTATGCTTACGGTAGGGTAATAAATTGCTAAATTGTTCCAACTTGTTTTCTTTTTCAAGCTGTTGTCCGGCTGAAGAGTAAACCTCTACTCCAGTCTAAAGTATTTCACAATGTCTAACATATTTTATTCCTGGAATATCCTATATTTAGGTAAATCTCCCTCTCTCGATCAGTGCTGACCAGCTTTCCTACCTCTGCTAAAAAAAGGTCTGGCAACCCCATGATGCTGCCACTCACATACTGTAGAACATTTTGTTAAAATCTATCTTATGGAGAAAAGGGGATGAGTACAAATGTATGTTTTGATTTAATCATTAAAAGAACATTTTAAAACTTGTTTAAATTTCCTTCTAATTTACCATTATACCTTACACATATTATTCTATGAAAAAAAAATGGTGGGGACATATTTTTGAGAGGTGTTGTGCAGAAATGCTGCATTCACCGTTAAATAAATGCATGTACTGTAAACATCAAGGAGTAGCAGCCTTGAAATATCAACAAAGGAATAGCAATGCAAAAATAAGACCCTCCGGTGGATTGGTGGATGATGGCTTAGTTCCCTCCTCCTGAAGAGGATACCTCTCCATTCCTCTGTGAGTAAAGGGATATTACTAACGCCTGTTTAACTCCTGTTCTAGGTCACCATGAGATAAACACAGTTTCATTCAGCCAGACTAGACCCCGGCCATTAGACAGTGGCTGCAGCCTATTCATGTTGTACACCCATGACCTGGGCCCTGTGATTAATTATAGCACGGGGCAGCAAATCTCAATAGACACCAGCGGGGGGATTGGAAGGGGACGTTATTTGGAAAGAAAGGGAAGTCCTGCTGATCAGGACTTCCTGAATGCTAAAACAGTGCCAAAATTGTGTTCACTTAAGTGAAAGGGTCAGTGCCCCCAAATTAGAGAAACAAAAAATCAGGCTGTTTTCCTTGCCATTATTGTTTTAATGTTGTTAGCTGAGAAATTGCATAAGTAAATTTGACAGATTGAGAACCTTGATATGCATCATCAATGCACTAATTTCACACTATTAAGAAATGTAATGTGTATTTCTATGTTTTGTCCTTCGTATGCAAGTACTAAAATATCCTTAGCTGTAATACTCATCACTATGTTATGTATTAATAGTTATTTTCATGAACAGACACGTGAAAAGTAGTGAAAGGACAAAGAATGTGTTCGATAAGTGGAACAATGCTTAGCATTTCTTACTCAACTCCAACTCTATAATATATATGACCATAGGAATTTCCTAAAAGTTAAAATGTACAACTTCTAGCTCTGGACAGCTTGAAAAGTACCCTTTATCCCTTCAGAAGTCTTCTTCTATTGACGCTGAGCAGGAGACAAACGCTGAGAAAGCCAGCATGACTGAACCCAGACAAACTCAGTGCATTACTATGCTTTAGTTGCCAGTCGCTCCCTCTTGAATCTGAACTCCTCCTCTTTCTCCCTTATGTCAACACTCATCTCCTACATTTCCATCTTCCCCCAAAATAGTTCCCATTTACTCTCATAACATCCCTCACATTTCTACCTTTTCTTCATAGGACATTTCCCTCCCTTTTGAAAGCAGATTATTCCCAGAAGCCCCCCTCCTCCTCCTTCACTCAGGTCCTCTGGTAAGCTGCTGTGCAGCTCTTCTGCTTCACATGTTGCAACAGAATTCCAGAAAAAGCAGCAGCTTTTGTGGGATGCTTTCAGGAACAGTCTGTCTGTTGCATTATTCATCACCCTTTAGTCTCCTCTGTGTCAAAGACGGCCCAACTGATACTGGGAGCAGAAAAGAAAACTCACGGCTGAGTAAAGAAGGTAAACCAGTGTTCTAAAGCAACTCCCTCTAACACAAAATAAAAAAACAAAAAAAAAAACATTTGTAGCATATAAAATATAAATTACATACAAGTAACATTGCAGAAAATATACAAAAAAACAAACAAAAACAAACAAACATTATTTCTCAGTAGGGAGAGCTCCAAAAACTATAATAAAAAGTCAGCTACATCAACCCGAGTTCATAAAAAATACAGTAAAATTAGGATATTGTCTTTTAATAATTACCAATTGTAGCATTGTAGACCAAGGATTAGAAATGTTACGGTTAAAAGATTTTTAAAACGTTACTCACACACTTTCTGTGGTTAAAAGTACTTAAAAAAATAAACAAATAAAAAGATAAAGATCAGGGCTAACTAAGTATGTGACAGCTGATTAGAGACCTGTTGTGTAGTGCTGTCTCCATTGCTGGATATCTGGTAGAAAGAAAGGTAATCAAGTTTTTTTTCTTAAAACAAATTCATATTTATTGTAAATCTTGTATAATCATCAAGAACACAGAACTTGTGGAAACAGATGGGCCATAACTCATGATCAGTTAACCACATAATACTGTGTTATACTTGTGCTAAAGGACTAAATACTCGCTTTTTTTCTACATTAAATGTAGGCATGCTAAATGACTTTGTGTGGTAGGAAAAAGTACTTAATGTCTTGTTTTCCAAACTGTTGCCTTGCAGCAAAAGATGCTGGGTTTAAATCCCAGCCTAGAAGTCTTTCTGCATGCATTCCCCATGCATCTGTGGAATCTCTCCTGTTACTCCCACTTCCTCCCACAGTAAAAGAAAAAAACAACACACCATTGTTGGGTTAATTGGTCAATCTAAATTACCCTTAAATAGTGAAGTAGAATTGAACGTTGAAATAACACCTAACTTAACTTAAAGAAGCAGGAAAGCTGAGCTATTTTGCTCAGTGAGGAGGCTGATGCATCGCAGGCTAATGTATACGTATGACTGCGCGTTTCAAGCATTTGAACATTAAAGGAACATGTTCACAAAGTGAGGCTGCTACATGTGTTTGTCTGTGGGAAACAATTTATGTTATACAAACAGTTTATTTGCCAGAAAGGCAAATAAACTTCCTATTACTGCAAATGCCGCAACACAAGTCAGCTATGCAGGAGACTGACATCAGGATTAGTGATAAACAACCATCTTTGTCTCTTCAAGTTCTGACTTCAGAGGGTATCTTTATTTTCCTAACTTGGAAGTTAGATATCTTGACAAAAAAGAAAAAAAGAAAAAAACAAACATTTGTTATCATGTAGTGCTGGTTTATATCTTTTCACACTCGGAAAACTTCATATTTATTGATTGTTTTATTATTTATTAAAAAAAAATTATTAGAGAACTGCTGTAGGGGAAAACTCCACACAAAACTAAGGAGATGAGCTAGAGGGAGATCACTTAGAATGCACAATAGGCAGTTGGGAAAAGGAAGGCCAAAGCTTCTCTCGAGAATCTGGTGTCCAGATCTCGGACAAGCAGAACTGGATGGAGAAAAAGGTAAAACGTTTTATAGTAATCATTCTCATGTATGAGTACAAGGACAGGTTGCTCTCTCCTGAGTGCTTCATGTTTTGTACAGCCATGCAGAGTTTCTTCTTTAAGCTACTGGATTGTTCTCTAGGTTACCAATCTGTGCTTTTTTACAAGACCTAGTACCTATAGGAGCCAATGAACAAAACGTTCAGCTCTTGCACTGCAAATCCTAAAAAGGCTGCATACATTACAATTTAAATTCCTTAATGTGCTTAAAAACACAGTAATAAAACAGCCATAGATGATCTAGTTCTGGATAGAGAACACAGTCCGCTATATGGGACTGCATAATAACTATTTTTATTCAAACGGGCTTTAGTTTGGCTTAAGTCTTTATGTTGGAATCAAAATATCAAATACATCTTAAATACAACTATTCTAGTTGGTAATGTATTATACCAACTGAAAGAAAAATTGTTTCCTTCTGATTTTAAGCAAAAATCTAAAAATGCATTTTTTAAAATAAATTATTGTAAAAATTTAGCAAAGTTGTTCTATTTTTACTCAAGTCTATTGTTCAGTTTGGTTCATTTTGTCAGTATATCAGTAACAAATTAAACACAATTCAATACGTAAACATGAAAAGTAGAGAACAGCAGCCATTTTCAGCTGTAGTGCTGAGTTGCTTATTGGAGAATGAAACCCTTTCATTTCAGTTGACTAAAAGCAAGAAAATCTGCACTTACTGAGTTGGATGGCATCCCAAGCTTGGTCTCGATGTAGGTCTCTGTTTTGGGCTCCACCGCCTCCTCGGCCTCCAGTATCTTCTCCACGGGCATGTCCTCATTCACGCAGCTGGTGGACTCTACTTCGTTCTCATTCTTCTCTTTGCCCCGCTGGCGCTCCTCCTGGACGGCTGCATGTAACAAAACTGATTCCGTTCACTACTGCTGTTTACTGCCGATGTCAGCACTTATCTAACAAGCATTGCAGAATTTTCCAGTGAAAAAAAAAATGCATGGACAATCAAATATGAAGACTATGACCAGCTTCAATGCGTTATATCCCACACGAGACCAAACTTATAATTAAAAGTTGAAAGTTTTTATAAGTGCATTGAACGTAAAGCACACCTTTGGACCAAGATAAGGATCAACAAAGCAGCACAGAAATGTTCAGGGACTCCTTCCAGCTTCCACATCAAAGAAACCTGTTTTCCTCTGTTCTGCTCAATGACAAACAGCTATAGCCTTCAATTCACAAATCCTTCATTCACACATAAATAATGCAAGGCCTTTCTCTTCTCCCTTATTGCACAAATAAAGGGCCTCGCAACAGTATCCATATCATTGAAACGTGTCATGTTAAAACCACAAGCTTCAGAGTGTTTTTCTTGGATTTTATGCATCGACTAACTGGAAGTGATGCAGAAATGCATTATAGTTTCCAAAAAAATACTAAGAAAATCTGGAAAGTGCGGTGTATGCTTATTATCAGCCTCCCTGAGTTCATACTTTATAGGGTTCCACAGGATCCTTCTAAGAAATTAATATGCTTCGATGAGTTATTCCACTGAGATTGTATCTGTATGTTTATACTTTTTGCCCTGAATGTTTTTTGCACCATGTGATTTCATCCGGGATTGCTAACCTATTAACCCATCTTCTCATCAACTCTCACCTCCGATGGAAAAAGAGAAAGTCCACAGCATGATGCTTCCGACTCCAGGCTTCGACACATTGATACATTGGGATGGCAGGATGTTTTTGTTTTTTTAGAGTTAAGAGCTGCAGTTGTTTGCTGCATTTGGTCTTATGCAAATACTAAACAGATCTTCTTATGGCTTTATTTCAACAACTGCTTTTCTTTCCCACTCTTCTAGATTTCTGGAATACGTGTTTATTAGTAATCACACCAAAATATGTTCCAGCTTGAGATGTTGATCTCCGCAGCTTCTGAAAATACTACCATTGTCCCCTTTGCTGGTTTTTACTTCTTGCTTGGTCTGTTAGTGTACGTCGACTGTCATATCTTGGTAGATTTACAGCGGTGCCACACTCTTCATCATATACAGATGATGGTTTTAACAGAGCTAACAAACGTATAAAGCCCTTTAGAAAGGCTTGCTTTTAATAAGATTAAATTAGAAACAGATGGACTACATTGAATTTAGTGGTTGTATATTTGTATATTTCAAAAAAAGGAACTTTTAGCAGCTATTTTGTCTTGGTGTGTCACATGAAAGACCAAAGGCCAAGGTTTGCTACTACAAACAACAATACAAAACGTGAAAAGTTCAGGAATATAAATAGTTTGGCAAGGCTCTAAGTCCTTTTATTATAACCTTACCACAAATACATCTTAAAACAATAACAAGCTAGAGTATAAATTCATGAGGACTTTCTTGCGAATTAAAAGAAATATATAAACACAACTGTGTTGATACTGTCATTGTCATCTGATTGAATTGGACACAGGAAATTAATTTGTTGCTGGGCAGACAGAGAGACTCATAGCTGAGACTGGAGAAACCACATGTCCACCCTTAAGTCAAAAAAAAAAGAAGCTGCATAAGTATGTTTCTGTCTTTTCAAAAGGCTGTAATTTATTTCATTCGAGGCACCACAGATAAATGTTTCAGCACACTGTGGCTTTTTCTTCCAACCACGGATTAATATTTTTTTTTTTAAACGTATTATATAAAGTCAGATTTTAGAACACTAAAGAGAGTGTCCAGATCTACACACTCCCTTGAGACACACACACATTAAACACTGGGTGTGCAGGACGGCCTGTCTTCTAAAGTTTTCCTTGCTCTGGTTTCCATTTCACGTTCAGAACAGGAGAGGCCTCCGTCTTGTTGTGAGGGAAAGGGAAGCAGAGGTTGTCAGAGGAGAAGGAGAAAGGGGCCCCAGTTTTGGAGAAACGGCTGTCTGGCAGTAGAGGTCAGCCCAAGGGTAGAATACTTGTGTTGGAGTCACGGAGAGGTGAGGAGGGCTGAAATCATGTTAGCTTTATTCTCCCCTCGTCCCTCCTCCTCTCCTGACTGGGAGTACATAAATTCATTTAATCCTGTTTTTCTGTGGATTCGCTTAGCCTTTTGGGCTACTGCTGCTGCCTTATTCTCTAAACACAGCCCTCGGGGTGTGTGTGGGGGTTAAGGCTGCATGGGGGAGTGAGGCAATAGGTAGGAAACAATAATATCCTTGAAGGAATATGGAGCCCAACAATGATATAAACAAAAGTATACGGGTGACAGGAGGCCAAGATAAGGTCAAGAAATCTGGAGATAAAATCTAATGCTTTGTATGAGCTAAACAAGGCAAAATAAAGCTGAATGGATGCAGCCAAACTAATAATTCTTGTTTATATGTTGAGTATCCCAGATGCTATAGAATGGGCCTTAATTACAACAACTGCAAATAGATTAAGCATGTGTATAAGGTCTCACCGATACGCATAATTACCTCAGAAATAATCTTGTACAATCTTCTTGTGAAACAGAAAGAATGTAGCACATCTGCAAACCTACAAAGACATTGAGATCTATCTGGTCTGACAGGCCCTGAAAGGAGAGCAATATTTAGAGAGGGAGCCAAGAGGCTCATTGTAACTCTGGAGTAGTTGCGAGAATCGCCAGCTCAGGCTTGAGAATCTGTTGACAGGACATTTTGGTAGGGCATTAGAAAGAAACACATTCTTGAAAGAAATCAAAGAAATCAACGTTAACTCCTGATTGCCGAATTCCCAAAAAAATGTTAAGAACTCAGCAAACGTGTAGAGGAAGGTACTCAGTTCTTACCATCCAGACCAACATGTGCACACCGCCCTGGTCAAATCATTCCCTTTTTGAAACGCGGTGATTGCAGTATCATGCTATTGTGACGCTTTCTCCCAACCGAATCACTGAAACTGATCATACCGAACAATTCTACACACTAATATGGTCGAGGGTTCATGACACTTGAGACTGGGACATGTTCCCGCAGGAAAACTCTAGATATGCAGCCAGAGCTACAACGGAATGGTTTAGATCCAAGCATATCCATATGTTAGAATGGCTAAGTTACATTCAAAGGAATCCATGGCAGGACTTGAAATGTGAGGTTCACAAATGCTATCCATTGAATTTGACAGCAATGTTCTGAAAAAAGAACAGGTACAAATCTTCACTTCAGGTTTTGCAAAGCCGTCTGCAGCCAAAACTGTCAGGTAGGAAGCAAAAAAGTGGTCTGATCATAAGAACTTGGATATATATTTGCAAAGCTGGTTAGGAAACATTGTCTGTTCGTCCCATAATAGCTATGTCAAAGTTGGAGGGTATTAGGTGGGCATATGATGGGCTACTTGTACAGAAAGATCTTGTGTTGACTATGTATAAACCACATACACAAAACCGTGGATACCCTGTGCAGTTGGTCTTCAATGATCTGTTTAAGAAAACGGATTTATATTGCATCACACTTTGAGCATCTTTGTAGGTCCACATTTCTATCCAGCCTTGACGGTCATGAAAGGAATTGAAATCAGGCCGTTTTTGAACGAAACTGATACCCATATGAGCCCCATATGTTAATGTTGGCTGGGCTGTTGGAAAATTGCAACAAGAAGTTGGTTTTCTGAACAACAGACACTTTTGATAAACATCTCTTTTTTTCCGTCCACAATTATGCACTACTTTGCGTTGGTCTGTTGAACGAAAACACAACAAACAGCAGTGAAATTCGTGGTTTCAACATCACAAAATGTAAAATAGTTTGAGGGGTGTAAATACATTAGCAAGGTACTGCAATCCGCACTCTCCATTTAAAAACTTCTTTACCATAATGGAGAGACACATTGATTTATTTGGTAAATGTGAGAAGGAAAGCTTAATAGCACATCTGAGAGCACAAGTATTTTTAACACCTTCATGGATAGTTAAGTTCACGCCTCACTGCTTGTTTTTCTTCTCCACACATAACAAAACTCTTCTGGTTCCAAAGCACACTATAGCCCATTCTCTGAAATCTCCACTGTAAATCTAAAATCTGATCAACCATCTTAGGCTTTTTAATGGAAGTTATAAAGTGTAGAGTGAAACGTCATCTTTAAACTTAGTCTTCTTTGTGGAGAACATGTAACAATGCGAAACATCACCATGGTAACAAGCTGTGTTTTTGCATGGTCTCATTCAAAGACAAATTTTTGCAGTTATAGTTTGATCTGCCTATTCAGTTGGTGTTATTAACCGGGATCCATGACGGCATCTTACATTTACATTCACTATTGGATTTTACATGAAAGGTAAGGAAATGTCTACTAACTAATTAATAAAAACTAAAAGTTGCATCAATTATTAATCTTTTAAATATGTTTTCACACTTTTTAGCAGCTGAATAAGGCGGCTAGAGGAAGTAAATATTTTGATAAATTGTGAGAGGTACATAAAATCAACATGGAGCCCAATTAAAATGAATAATATATTCACAATGTTAATTATTATTATCATTATTATTATTGTTTTTTTAACACACTTCATTCAGCAGAAACAATCCCCTTTGGAAAATTTTGTTATTATTGGTTAATAAATCCTTTCAGGAACTTGAATTATTAATACACAATTTTCAGGTTTTGAAATGAGGACTGGTCAAAATCTGTAAGGATAAATGTTATAGGAGAATAAATGGTTCTCTCAAAGTTTGGAGGATCTTTCCAAACGTTTTTCTATATTTTTGTTCCATTTCTTGTGAGTTTATGCTAAAAAAAAAAAAAATACTAATGTAGTACATTTGTTGAGTTAACAATCCTCTTCAGAACAGCTTTTGACCTTTTGCTAGATCATTTTCAGACAAATGAAAGATTTATCTTAGACAAACGACTTCTACTTTTTTCTGCTAGTGAAACCTAACAAAAAAAAGAAAAAAAGAACATACACTTGGTTGAAGCAGAGTTGTACATTTCTGTGGGTATGTTTAAGCAGGACTTTATCCTCAACGGTATGTGCTGTACCTTCTCTCTTCATGCCCATGGCCAAGCACTTTTGGTAGCGGCAGTACTGACAGCGGTTCCTCTGGCGTTTATCAATAACACAGTCCTTGCTGTCACGGCAGGTGTAGGTCAAGTCCTTGCGCACAGTCCTTTTGAAGAAACCTTTGCAGCCTTCACAACTGTAGACACCGTAGTGTTTTCCTGGGGACGGGGTAAGACAGAGGGTGTTTGTTTTAGGTTTTAGCAGGATATTTACTGGGTCGTGCTTTGCAGATATTTGTCACCTCAGGGATAGGAAAAATACCTGGCGAAACACCAATAAATTTAAGAAATGGATTAGATTATTTTTCAATATGCATAAAGCATAACAACATAAAAAAGCAAGGAGGCGAGTTTCTCATGGAATTACGTTAGGTTTCCATCTGCACCTAGGGGTGAAACATGTATTTTGCTGCACTCTACATTCACTTTATAATAGTGACTTTACGAAAGTATTCATGGCGCTTCACTTTTCCATACTTTCTATATTTCTATTAAATGAACCACAAACAAAAATATTTTATTGGAAGTTTTATGTGACATACAAAACACAAAGTGAAAAAAGTGATGCATGACTTAATATATTTATGTTCTTACAAATATAACATTGAAAAGTGTGTGGTGCAAAAGTATATGGGACCGTTCTCTGTGAGGGTAACTAATGTCCTTCAGAGGTTGCTTCAGGATTGATAATGACTAATGTTAAACTCTATAAGTGACGCAGAACTAACACTGCACATCACTCTGAACCCACCATCCGCACTGTCAAATATGGTCTTGGCAGCATCATTTTCCGGGGGTGCTTCAATTCATCAGGGACAGGGTAGCCAATGAGATTGATGGTAATATGAATGGAGCCAAATTCAGGATAATCTTGGGAGTAAAACCTGTTGGAATCTACAAAAGACTTGGGACTTGGTCAGAAGTTTACATTACAGCATGATAACGACCATAAGTATAAAGCCAGGGCTACAATGAAATGGTTTAAAACACAATATATATTGATATGTGGTAAATGCCCCAGAAAAAAGTGTTAACCTAAAATCAATCTTTGGCATCTACATTTGTAGCAAAAAATGTAGTAATTCAACAAGGTATTTGTTTTTATTTGTAAAAAAATAAATAAAATTTAAATCCCAAAAAATCAATCCAATTTATATTTGTGGTTGTATTGTGATAAAATATGGATAGGTTTGCAAGCCACTGCATAGCGAAAACATGTTGAGTAAGTAAAAGATGAAGGGCTAATATGCAGTCATGTAAGTAATATATGAGAAACATAATTTGATAAGCATTTGATCATAATTAGTTTCTTCATTCTATTAAATGAACAGAAACCAAATTTGTAGTTTATGTTATGGTTGTGAAAAGAAACAAGAACTCACTGACGTGAGCTTCTACCAGGACCCTGATCTCATTTCTGTCCATTGTTCCTAACAGCTACTTCTTTTGTTGTGTATGATGGATGGAGCTCATTTGTTGTCTTCAGTGTTGCTCAAACTATTTCTTTGTGCAATCCCTGCCGCTCAGACCACCAGAGAAGATAAATAAAGCCTTTGAGTGAAGCCAAATGAAGCACGACTTGGTATTTAACACTGTTTTGACAGATAAACCCCCAATTTTGGGTGCAGCCAACTTCAATGATCCAGAATAACAGCAAAATTTAACAGAACTCCTTAAGGTTAAACACGTTTTATAGCCATTACCATAAATTTTGAAAAAAATAATAATTACACAGATGTCTACTTGTTTACTGTTAAAAAAGAGTAACTGGCTAAATGCAAATATCTTCCAACCCATGGTTGAAGCTATTGCTAAACTGTAGAACTGCTTCAGTGAACACCACTAGTCCCAAGAAACTTTGTACATATCTGCTTTTTTTTTTGCAGTTTATATTTTTTGATGCTATCTGTTGCAGATTTTTCTTTCATTTCTAGTTGTACATTTTTGTGTATACTAGTTTTAAAAACTACACAGTAATTAGTATGTTACCCTTACTGTACCCTGTTATTTTTAATTCTATAATATTATCATATTTTGAAAGGAAACTGCATTTTGCATTTGGTCCATGGACAAAGATATGCATTCTCTCTTAAAATTTCTGATTCAGGATATAGTAGTAGCAAAACCAGACTTTTAAATGATTGGCAAAATTATGTTTATATATATATATATATAATTTTTTTTTACTTTAGAAGTTTTTGTTTTGTATTTAAATGATAATCCAAAGAAGCATGTAGTGTATAATAAATTGTTTTCGTCGTACTGATCTGTGATGGGCTCTTCTATTTTGTTTCTAACGGACAGAAACAAAGAACTGGGAAGGTATGGCACATTTAATTGTTGCCCCTTGACTACAATTGTAAAAAATAGCCCATGTATTGATGAGGAATTTCCAATATTACTTTGTTGGACCAATTATATCATAGTAAGCAGTATACCTCGAGGGAATACAGCCTGATGTCTGATTTACACTCACGTCAATGCTCGACTTAAGCTGAGTTAGGCCAATTTATTTCATGGGATATAAAATATAAAGTAAATAAATACTTTATTATTGTTCACCACTAGACACTGATATATTTCTATGTGATCCCAGTTGTTTTAACATAAGATCCTGTTTGTATTTGCTTCCAGCTCGGTTTATATTTTTGCTATTGCCATGGATGCTGGGGTGTGCATGGTTCCCTGCACATACAACATTTCTCTATTTCAGTGCAAGCTAATTTGAGATTCGGTTGCCTCAACCATGTGATCTTTTACTTCGTGATTTATGTTTTTTCTTAAGCACCTTGTTGCAGCCTTCATGTGCTTTTACCCAAGTGTCCCCTAACCGGCTTCCCTACCACATAGCCAGGATTTCTGCAGAATTACTCTGACTGTTGTCCTTCCAGAAGGAGTGCCACAGAGAAAAAGCTACAGTCTGTACTTCTGCCAGAGTGGTCAGCGGAGTTTGTCTCTCCCTATGATCCTGTTTTGATCTCCTCCTGTGGTTTCTGTGTAGCTCCAGAAGGATTAAGGACGATTTTGGGTAGTCCACTTTCTTTTCATTAGGCAATCATAAGAGATGTTGTAATCCAAGCAGATTATTTCAAACCTCTCTTGGGATCAATGGTTTATAATGACATTATCATTATAAGAGCGGGATAGAGTTGGGGTTCTTTTGTGTGTAAATTGTGATGACCTTACAGAAAAAAATCAAACAATAAGCTGTTTAAAATAATGTAGGCTAGATATTGTTTTGGTTCTAATACGGTGATATTTTGGCCTTCACAGACATAGGATAGACTGTTAAGTTGATAAAAGTCCAGCAACTTGTTACCTTAACCTACACATGGAGGTCCATTAGGCTGTGAAATGAGGCCATAAGAACTTAATAGGTAAAATAAATGAAGGGCTAAAGGAAGCCTATTCTACCTATATATCTATATCTGTACATTTGAAAAGGCACAGATAGTGGGTGAAAAAAAAAGCATATATATATATATATATATATATATATATATATATATATATATATATATATATATATATATATATATATATATATATATATATATATATATATATATATATATATATATAGTGCTGCTTGAAAGTTTGTGAACAAGTTGAGTAGTTTAGAATTTTCTTTTTTTAAACCATAATTTTCATATTTTCTCATGACCAGGCTTTGTATATGAAATGTCAGGTTTATGTTCATGAATTCCATCTGCTTGTTTTGAGGGAAATATGTGAATTGCAAGCAGACTACATGAAACATGGAATCAAAGCATCTGCAAGGGTAAATGAACCACAGCTGCACTGGTGAAGACAATCAGGTAAAATACTCAGGTGAAACACATGTGAGTGCTCGAGTAATGAATTAGGCAGACCAATCAAATGACATGTCCTTAGGAAAAGTTTTGAGGTGCACTGGTTAAAAGGGAGAGGAAACCAACCAAACCACTGTTTTGTCAAGGTATAAAGACCAGATCAACAATGCCGAGAGGAAAGGAGACATCTTAGGAAATCAGGAAGAAGGTGGTGACAGCCCATCAGTCTGGGGAAAGCTATAAGACCATCTTCAAAAGATTCCAGCTTCATCCATCCACTGTGAGACAAATCATTTACAAATGGAGGGTACTAGGCATCACCCCAATTCTGCCCAGAAGTGGACGGCCGTCAAAACTTACACAAAGAAGCATAAGAAAAATAATAATGAAGGTATAGGCTAACCCACGCATCACCTCCAGAGAATTGCAGACCTCTCTATTAGCGTCTTGGATAAATGTACATGCTTCTACAATCAGACGAAATATCAAAAGACATGACATTCATGGAAGAGTTGCTAGAAGGAAGCCTCTGCTCTCAAGAGAAAACAAAGCCACCCGTTTAAACTATGCCAGAGAGCACTTGGAAAAACCAGAGGCTTTCTGGAAGTCTATTCTTTGGATAGATGAATCCAAACTGGAAGATATATAAGATCTCTCTGAAAATATCAGTTTTAACGTGTATTAGACCTCTTCCAGGTGAAGGGGTCTCCATCTACATATTCCACACTGCTCATTCCAGTTGGCTGCAGTTTTCTCTTTGTCATGGCCCCTCTCCTCCGAAAGGGATTTTGTTGTAATGTTCATCTTGCTCTTCTGCGCCTTGACACTTTTCACTTCTATTTGAATGTTTCACCCTGAATTCAAAGATGCAATCCCTCATGCAACTTTAATTTAAACCTGTACCAAAAGGTATAAATGTGAGTCAGAAAAATCTTTTTACATTGTGAAATCAAATGTAAACTTTCAGTTTCGGATTATTTCTTGTTGTAAAATTTTGATCCTGAACAAGTTAATAAGCATCCAAAAGAGGTACTCTAGTGTTTTTAAGGTTAGTATCTGTTTTTCTGCTAAATTACTGTTAATTAACGTTTTAAAGGTATATGGATTGCCCTGGCAAAATCCTTAGCCTTATCAAACCTCAACTAAATAATAGAACTCTGAATGCTGATGACTATGAAAAATTTCTATGCAGACTGAAATAGATGCTGCCCTATGTTTTTTACATTCATCCTAATTCTTGGACTTTAGGTTTCTCCTTTTGACTCTCATTGCCAGACCTCAGCCTCGTTTCAACCTCCATCATATCACTCACAGTTGGGTTCCTGCAGAACTAGATGTCATGTTGAGAAGGTAATTTACTTTTTGCAAGGATCCATCCAAAGGTGTTTTAGGAGAGTGGTGTTCACTGATGCCTGAACTAGATGGTTTTTTTTCTTTTACCAGAAAAGCAGCTGAGTATTTGCTGATGTAACAGTTTGATTAAGTAGATTTCTCAAACTTTTGGACTTCTCAACCAAAGTAGCCTAAGCTGATCAAAGTTGAGTCAGCTAATCATTTTACATTGTACCTGTTCCAGATCTGCTGGGTCTCCAATTTCACTGAGTCTTGTTGTGGTAAGAGAGGCCCCTGATGTGCCGCGATGGTGAAACACGACTACATAGAAGCCCTGCCGTATGGCCTGGTGGCAGAACGGCTGTAAGTGGGGGGTCATCCCTCCCCAGAACTGAAGGTTGAGCAGAAGGACAGGAGGTTTCGAAGTAAAACAACCAAGTGTCTTCCTCCCTGACTGATGTTCATTTTTCAACTCCCAACTCCTCTTTGATGTCGTCTCACTAAGTCTTATTCTCTGCCCCCTAGTCCAGAGCTACGATCGCTCCGTCTTTTAGTAAAAGGTACTCTCTGGTGAACTGTATGTTGTTTCCGTGTTCTCCACACATTTGGCTGGAGAAAGTCTGGAGGTGGGGGTCTCCCCAGGGCCATTCAGCCAGTCTTGCCTTTGTTAGAGAGCCACAGTATTGCAGCAGAAATCTGGCCAGTGCAGTGGGTTTAAAGATCAACATGGGTCCCTCTGAGGTCTGACCTGATAAAGTATCTGTCTCTGGTGATTTCAGGTCTTCTGTCTTTGTTCTTTCATTGCTGTGCAGGGGCAGCTCCAAGATCAGACAAATAATCACCCAAAGTTTCCAGCCTGCAGCCCTGACTGCCAGCTTTGCCCATGAACATAGTCTCGGCCAGCGGAGACCCAAATACAGCAGGAAAAGTATGAAGGATGGGTTCAAACAGAATGAACAATCCAACACGTGTGATGCCATAGGAAAATAAAAAATATCCGCTACTTAGTTTGAGTATAACTAATGCGATGTTTTTATCATTTTCTTTAAGGCTTACACAATTACTGATTTGCAGACTTATGTCTGTCTTTCTGTAGTTTCAGAAAATAAAAATGCTTACTGTGTAAATTCACAAACAGAAAACTAGAGTAAATGCTCCTCCTCCCCTTTCCTTTCACCTTCTTTCGTTGAGCATTTACCGGAAGGCTTGATAGAAACTATGCAAACAGACCACAGTGTCTCCTTAATTTTAATGGAATCTGATTTTATTGTGTTCTTTGCTTCCTGGCCCCAGTTTAAAGCACTTTGTTTGGGCAGAATGACTGGAAAAGCACTATATAAGTTCATAGACCATTTGAATCCATGAGCTTTGGAAACAGAGGTGAAGCGAGAAGCATGTAAATATTATCTAATGCTGCCTCAGTAACACGAAATGGCTTGGCAGTCTAGATATATTTTTGAATGAAGCTGTAAAGGCATTCTCTGCATAACACAAAAGGAATAACTATGACCAAGTCCCAGAGCAAGATTTTATAGCAATATATAGCAGGGATTTATAGCAAAGTTCTAAAAAACACATTGGTCAGGTTTGTCTCTAGAATACTTGCATAGCAACACATTAGTTTATCTATGAAGTGTGCATATGCATTTGTACTTTTGCCTTCCTCATCCAACTTCTAAAAGACTTAAAGCACTTCTGTTTCTTATTTTCTCCAGTCCCTTACTCTGAAATTCTAGTTTAGATTACAGGATTTGATAAGGTTAATGTAATGGGAGATTTTAACATTGATGTTGACACCAAAAGTGAAAGCCTACATGTAGCCTTTACCCCCATCTGAGACTACTTTATGCATCCCAAAGGGAAATTAAATGGTGTTTGAGTAACTATTTTAACTAAGGAGTTTTTTTAGATGGTGATGGCAATTGGTTTTACTCAAAATCCAGTCATCTAGTAATTCTCTTAGTCACACTTTCAACCTTGTGCTGACAAATGTATTGAGTTTGAAAAAGAAACAGTAATGACTCATAACCCTCTCCCTTCTGATAATTTTTTGACAACTTTTGAGTTCTTTTTTAATGAGTACTCAAAATCTGAAAGAAAATTTTAATATAGTATTGTCTACTTTTAAACTTTTAAAGAGTCCATTACATCTTTAGGTTCTTTGGTATCTTATAGAAACACAGTGGAGGGCAGCGATTTAATCTAATGCCTTGCCGAAAATGATGGTTGTGTTAATAGTGTGGAGTGTTAATAGTCTTATGTAATAATTGCATATTGTATTAGGCAGCGCAGCCCCCTTAAAAAGGAAAGTAATTACTAATAGGAAGTTGGCCCCCTGGTTTAATTCAGAACTGCAAATTTTGAAGGAGAACACTAGAAAATTGGGAAAAAATGGTGCTCTTTACCATCGTAGTAGTCGTATTTATTCTGAAAACTTGTCTTCTTTTTTATATAATGACAGTTTGTCAAACTAGATCTGTATATTTTACATTATTAATAGAGGAGAATAAGGATAATCCTAGGTTGCTTTTTAGTACAGTTGCCAAAACTACAAGAAGAGAAAGCTCTTGGGCCATCCATTCATCCAGCTCTCAGCAGTAATGACTTCATGGAATTCTTTATAGATAAAATTGAATCTATTAAAACTAAAATTGTTGGCATCCTACAAAATAAAACTACTACCTCAGTATGCGATGAAGCACTGAATGTAGCTCCAGAGCTGTGTTTTGATCCAGTTGAGCCTTCTGAGCTATCAAAAATAATGTCTTGATCTGACTCTTACACTTCCATGTTGGACCCAATCCCATCCAAATTGTTTAAAGAAGTAGTTCCTAACATTGTTACCCCCATTTTGTAAGCAATTATTCTGTCATTAGTGCATGGACATTTACCTAAGGCTTTTAAGGTAGCTGTAATTAAACCCTTAAGAAACCTTCTCTTGACTAAGAAGACTTAATAAATTACAGATATTTTATCTTCCTTTTTTATCTAAGCTCCTTGACAAAATTTTGATAATCAATTGAGAGAGCATCTGAGAAATAATGGCCAGTTTGAAGAGTTTTCAGTCAGGTTTCAGAGCTCATAATAGCACTGAGACAGTTCTACATAAATTAATTAAGGATATCCTCATGGTCTCAGATAATAAACTTGTGTGTATTCAATTCAAAGTTTTGTCACGAACACCCAAGTTGGTCCCTGGTCAATTTGACCCGGTGGATGTTTACTGATACAGAAAATATCTAAAATCCCAAAAATCCTAACAAGCAGTGTGAATATTTCATTAGTAATGCCAATACTAATTATTTTATCAATATTTAGTGCCACAGTGTTTCTAACCTCTAACAGGTAATAGTTCAGTTAGGACATTATTCAGTCGTTTCTCATTTTTAAAAAAACGTGTTCAATTTTTTTTTAATGTTTCACTACTTTATTACTTCTGACAGACCAACATATAAAACAACACTATAATGTTATTATAGATGACCAAACGCCAGTGTGCAATCATTTGTGTGGTGCTATAGGACCCTGTTACGTTTTCTACCCCCCCTTTGATGTCTTGCAATTAAGGATGATGCTTGGTTTTGGGTCCTCTTGTGCCGAATTCAGCATTTTTGTGCAGAGTACTCATGAACAAAACATTTTTTCCCTTTTTGGGACAGTAAGACACCAGGGCTGTGAAGGCAAACATGGAAGATTGAGGGCCCCTGTTCTTTGTTGCCAGCAGCCAAGCAGAGAGTTTAGCCCTGTTCTTTCACACAGTTCCGACCGTTGTGACGGTCTCTTTGGAAGCTCCTGACCCAAAGTATATTTTGAGAAAAAATTGTCACAGGTTATGTTGTGCCCCCTGAGACCATGTGCCATGATTTTTTTCTGGGGCTCATCCAACTGACTTTCCAGTGTAAACCTGCATGTTGAGTGCATAACTGTTGTTTGCATCACATGCTGCCCAGCTCAAAAGCTAACTTGATGTTACTCACACAACTCACTGCCATCCTACTGGGCCCTGGCTTTATTATGTTTTCTGAAGACCGCTTTGCCTGCAGCACATTTGGGGATGAAGACCACTGTATTTCCACATTTGTGACATGAATGTCTTGCTTGGAGGATTCCCTCATCTGGTTTACAATCAGAATCAGTACAATCAGAATTTAGCTGAAGATAGTCCTCGTCTTCAGACACATACTCCTCTATTTCACAGTATTGATCAATGGTGACTTCCGGAGACTCCTGGACTTTCATGGACTCTGTAATATTGGTAGGATTCCTATGCAGGGAATCTTTTAAAGGATTTGCCCCTCCCCTATTGAGGGTCCACTGAATGTGGGTGCAGTTTTCCCGAGAGACCAGAAGTGGTTCATGTCAAAAGTCATGGTGTGTGTGTGTGTGTGTGTGTGTGTGTGTGTGTGTGTGTGTGTGTGTGTGTGTGTGTGTGTG
>JAVLVB010000635.1:350961-367678 GCA_032876305.1 Orestias chungarensis
AAAATCAAACCAAGACAATCTTGTAAAGAGGGCACAATGCTGTGGGTTTAGAGTTGCTGGTGTAAATGGACGTGTTTGCTTAGTTTTCCGCTCCCCTGTTTGCATCTGTTACAAATTTTCTGTTGTGAATGAAAACACAGCTGTAGGTCAAAAGGGAAACATTTTCATTTAAAAGTACACAAAGTGGATTTTTGCATATGATTTAGGCCTTTTTTCTTCCTCAGTTCTGATTGTATACTGACATATTATATCAGGTAGACTCCCAGCCAGACAAATAAAACCATTAGATGCCAGAAAACTAATCCTTAAGAGGTTCCCAAAAGTCACACAAAACTTTAGTTTTTAAGTCATGTGGGGCCCTCTAACATTATTCACACTTTAATCTTTATCACTTGTTTAAAAGCCTTCTTTACACTTCAACAAATTATTAGATTTAAGAAATAGTCAACAAAAGGTAGGCCATCGAAACATATTAGTAACACAATGTGAGTATAGTGTGTGTGTGTGTGTGTGTGTGTGTGTGTGTGTGTGGAGCTCTGTCTGAACAGTCATTGCAGCCTGTATCTCCCCTGCATGTATCATAGAAAAAATAAATGAGTGGACAAGTTAAAGAGGAGAGTAAAATAACTCTTCCCAGGACTTCACTGGTCATCAGTTTACTAGGACTTTAGGAAAATGACAACTATTACTTTAATATGTATTTAATACTTTTTGGTTAGAAAACGTAGTTTCAAGGAAAGACTCCATTGTTATTCACTGTAGACACTGTTTGTGACTCCTGTGTTTGGACATATCTGCCATCATTTTACTATAAGAAAAAGTTTATAGGTGACAGAACATAAGAGTTTGCAATATCTTGCTGAAAAAAGAAGCTGGTGCAATTGAAAAAATAGATGCCATTAGAATAGAGCAATGTGTCTAAATTTTAGAGCAACAACTTAAGACATGAGCCGAAAATGTTAAACTAAGCAACAAAAAAAAAAAAAAAAAAAACCCCAAGAAGATAATAACCGTAAGAGTACTAAAATGTTTTTGTGTTTTTTAAAGATTGCTTGAGGTGAAAAAGTGTGGGTGGGTATGATGATACATGATTACAGCATTTACATTAAGAGGAATGGGGCTGAACCAAAAGTCACAAATTCTTGCTAATATTAGACCTGTTTAATGTTGTAAATGAGAATTAGCTTATCTAATCTTGTGAAATAAAGGTGAATGTACAAAAAAGAGGAAAAAAAAGATTTATGTACATTTTTGACTTGGAAAAATGTATTCAAAGATTCTCAAAAAAAACAACTGAACATCCTGCCTTTTGGCAAAGATAAATAATTTTGGTATGACATGAAAAGTTTAGTTCAAAAGCTTTTTTTGTTAACACTAATTGAAACATGTGAAAAAGCATGTCTTGTGTTTTTATCTAACAGCAGCAATAAACATGTACATGTTGATGTACATGTTTATTGGATCTCAAGGCTGCAGTCTAACAGCCAGTTATAAATGTTTATTAAAGTGATGCAAGGACTTGTTTTCAGTTCTTTGTTGTTGTCATGTGCTGATTAAACAAGGCGTCACCTCCACTCTCTGAAACACTCCACCCTTCTAGTAAAAAAAACAAAAAAAAACTATAATAACTTTCAAGCTATAAGCGCTGCAGAAACATTACTATCGAGACATCCTTCAGAGCTCAGGTAAAAGAATGCTCATTAATTAAAGTATTGATGCGGAATTTGCTCCCCTTTCTCTCTACATGTTCATAGATAAAAATTGTTTCCTCATCTAAGAATGGTAAAATGTGACTGTTTGATTTAGGAGTTTGAACATATCTTAAATGAAATGTTGACACCCATTCTGCTTTTGAGTAAATTCGGGATATAATGAAATGTATGTTTTGTATCAATGTGGAGATGAGTTTTGCCCTTGACACTGTTTTTACTCCTGATAAAACCAGCCAAATCTGCAACCATGGTAAAAACAGATGGGGTTTGTTTTTCTTACTCAGACACATTTCATAAAGTATCAAGATTTGCTATGTCAAGATTATCAATGTAACAAAAGTAACATTGTTGGACAGTTTGTCAAAAGTTCATTGTTGTTTTGCTGAAGCTGATATACTTTAGTGAACAAAAAGGACCTTACAATGTGTCAAAAAACATATTTGTTTGATGGGCATGTGAGGAAATAAACAGAAAGAAGACTTTGTATTTGTTTTATAACATTCACAAAGTTCCTCCACATGATCGAGGGTATAACAGTCTTATTAAAATGTCAGTCATATTTATAAACTAAGTATTCCTATTTAAAATGGTGCACCAAACCAACCAAATATTTTTGAGGTGAGGTTAGATTTTCCAGGTTTGGTTTCTACACTTTTAGTCACCTAATGTGCAGTTTGGCAAAACAAAAACTAAATAAATGAATAAAACCTTTACGTCTTTTTCCTGCAGTTTTGCTGTGATGTCTCAGTCGGTGCTGCTGTGGTTCCTGCTTCTGCAGTCTGGTGTTCACAGTTTTGGTATATTCAATGGAGCGTCTCTCAGTCACCAAGTCATCACAGAGAGAGCCGTCTTAAATGTGACAGTACAGGTGTGTCGTAGCCTGACTCTGTCTCAGGGCAAGGACTTTTCTTTTCCTGTAAGAACAAAGTTCACCACATCCTTTTAACACCGTCTTCTGTTACAAGTTTTTGCTCCTTTTCAATAAAAAACGTGCCTTTGCAGAGTCAGCCTTTTACAGCTTCATCGGTCGCTGCCGCCTGCGGAGCATCAAAATCAATAAAAAGTTTTGTCAAAACCATCCAGCGGATTCAGAAGAAGAACTGGCAAACAGACATCAGTTATGCCCTGAGCGCACGTCGTCACTGCGATAATGAAGAGCTGACAGAAGGAAAGAAGCTCATTACAGATGGTTTATCTGCTGTAAAAGCTTCCAATAAGCAGCAGAACTTTGTTTCAGCAACATCGAGTCTTGGGAGAATTCTCCACACTTTACAGGTATTTCTGTAAACGCTTTTTACTTGTAAACTGGTTTGTCTGCTATTGTGTAAAGGTGGAAAGCAAACAGTTTTTGTGAAAAGAATTGTAAATGCACAACAATTTACTTGACTGCTTTTAATAAAATTCGCAACCTTATGCCAAATCCCACAATTACATTATCTCTTAGTTACTAAAGGCTTTTTTTGTCTTTGTGTTAAATACAAAAGGAACTTTCACCCCTGTATTTGAACCTTTAGTTGCAACTACATTTGGTTCTGTTGCCCGCTTGTGGAAGAAAGAATCACAATATTTCTTAACATGTTAAAGTAAATACAATACAGTTGTTCCACATTTAAGGCAAAACCAGAGTTAAAAGCAGTTATTTCGTCCGTTTTTTCTTTTCAAAATTGAGGATTTCTACAGTCACAGTAATTGGATGGAACTACGAAACAAATTCCCAAACACTAATTTGATCCGAGCAAATGCAGGTGTTGGAAACGTAGCAGGTAAGGATTTGATTTGTTAATTCTTCGTCGAAGGGTGAGATGTATTTGGTAGAGAAACTGAAATAAAAAAAACTTTACACTTTTTTTGTAAGTTCTTGCTGTTCTTGCAATTTACTACTCCAACCTGACCTGAATCTGCAGCTAAAACTAAAGCAACATGTCGCAACTGTGATGGAGAAGACTGCCGAAACAACATTCTAGAGGACATCCTTAACAACAACATACTTACTTCAGGATATTTCAGTTTGAGTCCTTTTTCCAAACCCTCGGGTAAAGTAATCATAATTTCTTTTTGTTTTATTTATGTTCTAGCTTTTACAAACTTTTGTCAGTTTTCTGACTACACAGTTTTGGGCATGTTATTTAAAATAGGTGGAAGTGTGGACATGCCAGTATCTATATAAACAGGTCTGACATTTTGTGTTTGGTAAAATTGTGTGTAATTGTTTTAAAATAATTAATTCATAGCATTTCATAACAAAAGTAAAACACTGTGATGCTGCTTGAATCAATAAAAAGACTGGAAGTCTGGATTTCTTGATTTATTATGATCCCAATGATTAATATATTGTCATCCTGAAAACTATAATCATTAAGTGCATTTGTTACATCTGGTTACGACCTTTTTCTCTTACTGTGATGACAAACAGGAAAATGCAGCCACGGAGGTATCCCTGATAGTACAAGTTTAATCAACCCTAAAGGTGGAATCAACAAAGATAGGCTGGAGTCCAGCCATGGACACCTCCACCGACAAGCAGCTCATATGGCGATAGCAGCAACCAGTGAGCTGTTAGAGGACGTTCGAAGTGCAGCTGGGGACAGACAATTTCTTGAGTACTGAATTTTTTTGTTTTGTTACTTGAATGATATCATTATGTATGTAATATAATTAGTTGCCGTTAGGTATTTTTGTCTCATTTTGTTTCTCATTCCTCAGGATGATGGGCCTCTTTAAAGGGAAACCTCTTTGCTTCGTTGTTGACACAACAGGAAGCATGGGAGATGACATTGCTGCAGTGAAAGCTGTTACCGCCTCAATAATAGACAGCAAGCTGGGGACACAGGATGACCCATCCATTTATGTTTTGGTTCCTTTCAGTGATCCAAGTACAGTCTTAATCATTCTGCCTCCTTTAACCCTGACTGTTGGGGTTTTGGTGTCGAAATGCTTTGAGGAATGAAAACAAAGTAAATATCTTTGTTTTCCATTAAATTGACAGGTTTTGGGCCACTGATGCGAACAACAGACCCAGAGGTTTTTAAGACTTATATTAACTCCTTAAGGGCAGGTGGAGGTGGAGATACTCCTAAATTGAGTCTTTCTGGACTTCAGGTGATTCGTTCGTTCAGCAAAATTGAAAATACAAAAACAAAGCAAATATTAAAAGCCTTCTACTGTTCCTTAATATAGCTAGCTCTAACTGGAGCACCTCCTAATTCTGAGATCTTCCTTTTTTCCGATGCTCCGGCCAAAAACAAAGACCTGAGAAATGCAGTGATTGCGCTCATAGAGCAGACGAGGTCTGTGGTGAGTAAATCAGCTGAAATCATACCTTTGTTGCGAATTTATCCACTGATTGTATTGTATTCCATTTTATTTCATAAAGTATAATATAGGTTTAAATTGTTCCTTTTTCTGTATAACTGGAAACGGTGAAATTACAGTAACAAAACTGTACTCATTTTCCAATTGTTCTTTTGAAGTCTGATGGTAAACCATAGAAGTCTGATGGTAAACCATAGAAATGCTTAAACTATTGATAAAACATGTACAAATGGTTGGATTGCTGGACAGCAATTTCTAAAAAGCAGCCTGAAAATATTTTGAAATTTATTGATTACTGATGTTTTTCAGGTGAACTTCATGATTACAAATGTCTTTGGGCTCCGAAATGAAAGTCCAGCAGGCGACAACCAACAACACACACATCGGATGGTCAGATCAGATGGTCAGCTGTACAGAGACCTGGCTCAGGCTTCAGGGGGAAAAGCTGTTGAAGTCTCTAAACGTCAGCTGCTTGAGGCCATCAACATTCTTACTGAATCAACCAGCTCCTCGCTGGTATTAAAACATAATTGTAAAGGTCACTTCTTCACTTTTTAAGATTTCACCTGCCCAGTCATGTTCATTCTTTTTCAGGTAACCCTTCTGCAAGCAGCCAGGAACACTGGAAAATCTGAAACCTTTATGTTTTCAGTTGATGAGTCAGTGAAAAATTTAACCATTTGTATCACTGGAAGCGATGTGGATTTTGGTCAGTGTGTGGGATGTGGAATAGTTTTGTCGCTCAGTCAATTGAGTCATGCACAGTTCAATCCTTTTCCATTAGGTTTACAAACTTGAACAACTGTTTTGAGCTGTTTTTCAAATTTATTTCTTTAGGTGTGGTTAAAAATAACCAAACATCAACCGGGTCTCCAATTATTTCATCCCAGACGGTTGGAAACCTTAAAACTGTGAAGCTACGGACACTAGTGGGAATGTGGGAAATAGGAATAGTGTCAAGGAATCCCTACACCCTGATGGTTGCTGGTAAGATCTCTGACTTTGACTGTTAGATAGTATTTAAAGCTCATAATGAGTACATAAGTAGTTAAATAGCTGTATTTAATTGTATTTTCTGCAGGAGAGAGCTCTATCGACTTCCTCTTTGACTTCATTAAGCAGGCTGATGGCCCATTTGGTGGATTTGATGTAATTGATAATCGACCCACTGCTGGTAAAGAAAAATAAGTTTGGGTATGTGGAAAATGGGAACTATTTTAATATACATTAAAAACATTCTTCTTTTTAAAGGTGAAAATGCTAGTCTGCTGGTGACTTTGACTGGAAGTGATGTTGCAATTGTGACGGAGGTCAAGCTGGTTGAATCATCAGGTTTAGGTCAGGTTAATGGCACTGTGAAGCCCCAGGGTGGAGGAGAATATGTTATCCACTTTGACAGGATTCCATCAGTTGAGTTTGTTGTGCTTGTGAAGGGTCAGAACAACAACGGTAACGCCATAGCATCTTCAGGGATCTTTCAAAGGCAGTCCACCACCAGCCTAAGAGCCTCTGTTCTCGCTGTTACTGTTGTGAGCAAATACAAAAAAAAAGAGAGAAAAACGTACAATTTTAATATCAGATTAGTTTCACTCCACTTTCATTTTAAATGTGCCGTTTGCATTTGTTTCTAGGAGGATTCAGATAGGGTGTTGGAACCAGGAACAACTCTGTCAGTTCCCTTCTCTGTTACGACAACAGGAGAAGGTGGAAGCTTCACCATTCAAGCTACCAATGACCAAGGCTTCAATTTATCTTTCTCATCAAGTTTTTTCCTGGATATTGGGGGTAGTGCTATTGGTACAGTGAACATCACAGCTCCTCCCAACACCCGATCTGGCACTGTCATCACTCTGACCACTGAGGTTGTGGCACCAGGTGGTGCAGACAGCAATTACGCTGTGGTGCATCTAACTGTCCTTCCAAGAGTAAGACATTATTTTGTTTTCCATATGATTTAAAATGTCATTGAAAGTAAATATTGATTCATTTTTTGCATTTAATCTCTCACAGATGACTGATTTCACCCCACCAGCGTGTAAACAACTTAGCCTGAAGTCCTACTGCCCTAAAGACTGCAAGCACTCCACGTGGGAGCTCGCTGTCCAGGTCACTGATGGAGTAAACGGGTCGGGTGTGGAGAGTGTCAGTCTCAGAGAAGGCAGCGGTACTTTGAACGTCAGCATTGCAGCTGACAATACAACTCTAGTGTCTTATGTTTCTTCCTGCTGCTCACCTGATGTGCAGCTGGTGGCTGTGGATCAAGTAGACAATGTGGAAATCTGTAGTTATTCTGCTGCATCTTGGTCCTCAAGAATTCATCACTCAATTTTACTTTTTTTTATCTTCACATTCCTAAAACTATTCCTGTAGCTCCTGACTATGATCATCAGAATTTAACAAAATAAACAAATAAATACTCACGAAACTTATTTAGCAAAGTTAGCACATATACAGAAATATACTTAAACACACAAAGGTGATCCACTGATGTTTTGCGGGTTGAGCGTTGAAATAGAAGTACGGCTCTGACTTCATGAATTTACAGCTACTTTGTCAATTCCTGGAAAGAAAAACATTTCAGCTTCACACTTTTTGATAACCAAAGATTTTTGGCAAAATTAAATGATTTTTTTTTTTTTTTTAATACATTAAAAACACTGCCCTTGTTGCGAACATGACCAGGACTGGTTAAAAGGCCTCTATACTCATACACATTTATTCTGTCTACTTCTGTGAGGAAATGGATTTGTGGGTAGTTCTGTGTTCTGTCCAGTCTCTAGGTCATCCACTAGAGGGCAGCAGGAGCTCATTGAACATCTTGGGTTGTTTTGGTTACACCTGTGATTGCTCCCAAATGTAATCAATCCCATCATCACTCAGGCAGCATAAGAGGAGCAGTGCACCTGCCATTCAGTGCCTGGTTGTTAACCTCTGATAGTAATAGTAAGCCCTACTTTGAGTTTCCCTGTGCCTAGCAAATCCTTTTAACAGTGGTAAGCTTTCTTCCTTGTGACTATTTACATTATACAAACTCCTCATCTGAATTTACCTGTTTCCATGACCTTGCATCTCAGAAGCATCTCACAAGAGCTCCCAGTTTCCCATCTTGTGGCTTCCTTTCCCTGGAACAGGTCCTTCAGTTTGTCTTTAGATCCTTGTAAATAAATCACCTTTTACTGATATCTATGGGTCAGACAACTATCTAAACCCATGATAATCTAAGTCTGTAGCATAAAAAGATTGTTTCTTAACCAATACTAAAAAAACTTACTGAATTTACATGTATACATTTCAAAGGTTTTGACAATAAAATAAACATTTAAACTGAAAACCATAGGAGCTAAACACTCTGCCAGAGGCCTTTTTGCAACACTATGTGCAGGTCATCATGGGAAATGCAGTCTTCCTTCAAGCAAAACACTACTGCTTTTGTCCACAGTGGGTCGTCAAAATTGACCAAAACTGAAAGTTATTTAGTGTTGCTTTAAGAGTGAGTCCTGGTGAATGTTAATCATTTAAGGCTAAAAGCTTTTTACCTTTTCCAAGACACTGTTCATTCAAACTCAGCAGTAAGTCTACTTCAATTTAAAAATGCCTTTATAGATGTTGAAACAAAATGCAATAAAATGTATCTTTCCTGATGTTATCATAAAAAATGTATTAGCTTGGAAAAATGATAAACTCTGATACAATGAATATTTGGAATGGTGAGTGTTGAGGCTGCAGAGATCAACAGCAACCCTGAAAAGGTTTGAGGAATCTCCGTCAAGGACATCTTGTGGTCTAAACATGACATTTTTTTTAATTGTTTTTTTATGTTTAGACCAAGGAATGAGGCTTGGAGACATGACCAAAAACAAGCATCCAGGTCCGGCTAAAGTTTCCGTAAACCTTTATAGACAATGCATTTTTGATTAAATCAAAATGTTTCGGCCCAAATTTCAAAAGGAGAGTTTGGCATAAAAAACTATCATCAAGCATAATCAGAATCGGAAATTGTAACACTTTTTATTACCCACCTAGATAAATTATGACTCTTGAACATTGAAATCTAACATGCGTAGAAATGTTCAGCTCTTATGCATAAATTAATGCCTAAAGAGTGTTATAGGATATTAATTTCTGCATTCTCTATTGCTCTTATTTTCACATTTGGTGATTCAAACCTTCCATGTTTATATGCTTTTTGTGTGAGACAGGAAGGTAAAGTCACGAGATGGTTGAGAAACATTAAGCCCAAAATAAAGGTGTTATGAAAAAGTGTTTGTCCTGTAACAGGTTTTCTCTGTTTTTGCCTATTTGTCACACTGAAATGTTTACAATCATCAAACTATCTTTAGTTATATAAATTGAGAACAAAGTTTAGTTTTTAAACGATGATTTTATTTATTAATGGAAAAAATGATAGATTAAAAATGGAATAAATGAATGTCCTCCAAAATCTAGAAACTTGTTGTGCCTCCCTCTTTTGCAAAAGCTCCTATTGAACATTTTCAATTTGGCATTATTGCATCTTAATCAAATTTTCAGTTCAAACACTGCCTAGGCCAATTTAACTATTTACTTTGCTTTTTAACCTTGGTGTTGTGTTTCATGCGATGTATTGGCGACCTGTCCCGCATGTATCCCAGAACTTGTCTAGTGAGTGTTGGATCCGGAAAGGTTGGATGGGGTCTTAAGCTGAGTTATCTTCCTTTTATTAACATCACTACCAGAGTGATTCTTTGCTGCTGAGATGTATAAAATTTTTAGATTTTAACTAAGTTAAAGGAGAAAAACTATTACTGTTGGATTATTATTTGCACATTTACAAAACTCGACAGTCTGCATCTCAAATTAATTTGTTAAACAGCTTAAAATAATTTATCTATGCTGAAAGTGTCAAATATAATTTATTGCTATTCTTAGCATCAGTAAACAAATCTAAAAAATGTTAGCTGTATGATTTGGGGTAAATTTGAAGGGCCCCTTTTTGTGGTTCTCATTCCAAAAACATTATTCGAAATGACTTTCCAAAAGAAAAAGGTCAATCACTTTTATTCTTACTTGTTATTTTCTAGGTTGGATAATGAAATGTTTCTTATTTATATTTTTAGACTACTTTTTGTTTTAGGGCTGTTTATTTCTAGATGTAAATACCTTTGCAAACTTCATTTTTTTTATTTACCAAGGTTGACTGTCTGATTTAAGTTAAACACCTGCATTCATTCAGGAAGGTCCTTATTTATATATTTATTTTTTCCTTCAGGGGGTCTTTTTTCGGCTCTAGTATCCCTTATATGAAAGTAGGCTGACAGGAAAGGGGGAAGGAGATGGGGGAAGACATGCAGCAAATGTCATCGTTACCGGGAATCAAACCCGCGACGGACGCGTCGAGGACTCAAGGCCTCCAAATATGGGTCGCGTTAACCCCTACGCCACCACAACACGCCCCAGGAAGGTCATTATTACTTTCAGTTTCTGGTTCAATGCCAAGTTGTCATTTATCTTTCTGGTCACTCCTGACGAGGAATCTGTGGTTGGACAAAAACAACAGCAATGGGGAACGAGGGAAGAAGAAAAACAGGAATAACAAAAAGTAATTAACAAAATAAAGTATAGAGGTTCAATGGTTTTAAAAGGATTTTTCACAACAATTTCTAGTCTGCGTGACAATATTTGGTGTTTTATTTATAGGCGCTTTGCTCAATCTAAACCGAAGTGTTATGATAACAAGCTAAATCAAGTGATCTCTAGCGACCGCCCCTCCCAGGAACTCTGCAACATCTAAAACAACTACAATGGCTATTTACAACAGAAATTGGCACAGAGGAGAGCTTCACGGTCTAAGGTACATATATCCTTCAATTAACTCAGATATATACTGTTACTGCTATATACTGTTGTTCAATTATTTGCTGTTCAATTATTTCTTTTTCTTGCACAGTGTTTTAAAGATATCAAAACACTTGGCCTATCCATATGTACTGGATAATACAAATCTATCCAGTGTATCTGATAAAAGAACATATGCAAACTAAAAAATAGAGAAACTCACTCAATTTATTAGTGAGGAAGTTTTATAATAATAATAATGCTTTATAATATATATTGCCGTTTTTTTATGGTATTTTTCCAAGTTTTACATGTGGGATATAATTTTGAGAATTATAAATTGTAAATAAATGTACTGATGAAATTAATGGCAGTATTATAACAGTATATGTTGACAAATATACCTAATTTAAATGGTAGGGGAAATGATTACTCGTTAAAACTTAAAAAGAATAAAGAGCATACTGATTTTTTTATTGAATAGTATTATTTATATTATTAGAGGCATATTTCTGATGTAAAAATGTGACTGGTATAGAAATGTAAACCTGCGTGAACAGAGACACAGACAGCTATTCCTCCAAGACTCGATTCTGAATTTGATGGATGCAGAAATCTTAATCTTGTGCCAAAATTGTGTCTGATTGCTCTTCAGAAACATTTATCTTTATGTTTTACTGGTTTATGCCTCTTGTTAGGATAATCATCTATCTATCAATTAAAAACGTATAATAAATTCAGATTTCCACAAAGTGAGACAGAAGAAGAGCTGCTCTAATTCTGATAAAACAAACTACATTTCTAAAACGATTGGTAAAGTCGTATGTTTTGCTTGTCAGGTTCTGCATCAAAAATCTACTTTCTTTAAAATATTCTGCGCTGAGTTACGCGTTTTACTGACTGGTTTCAAATGATCATATATTGGATCTAATTTTAGGTTTTGGTGTCCACATTCCTGGAAAATAAATCATCCATGGTTGCCCAATACAATAAAAAGATGAAATAGACATAAGAAAATGTATGTGTCTTTTTCTGTGACAGGTTTGCAGTCATGCTGTGGTTTGCTGTGGTGGGCTTGCTGCTTCTACACTCTGGAGCCCATGGTTTTTATATATTAGGTAAATTTAAAGTAAACAACAATTCATAATTCAAATTCAACATTCATTATGTTGAATATAAAAAGGAAAAATACACATTTGCTATCATCTTCAGCTGAAAACCAAAAAAATGAGGAAAAGTACTTTGTCTGGGGAAGAACATTATTTATAACTACCTAAATAATCATTGCTAATCGCGTTATTTTTCTGATAGTTTTGGATTCCATAAGTTGCATTACATGATTTTAAAATTTTGAAGATTATTCTGTTATGACTTTTTGCCACAGGGTCCTCTATCACTCAACAAGACATCACAGAGAAAGCAATCCTGCATGTCACAGTGCAGGTTTGCCATACATTAGCCCTATGTGAGGGCAAGGATTTTTCTTTTCCTGTAAATATTACACTTATTAAATTTATATATGCGTAAATATGCACAATGCATGCCTATTGTAGTGAGATTTTGCTTGTATATTTTAAATGCATTTTTCTATGCAGCCGCAGCCTTTCACTGCTGCATCTGTTGCGGCTGCATGTGGAGCATGCAGATCAACCCAAAGTTTCGTCAATGCCATCAAGCAAATTCAGAGTGAAGACATCTTTCCTTTTCTGAGCTCAGCTTATCTCTCTGATGATGATGAGCTGATAAAAGAGGGACAGAAGATGATTACGGATGGTTTATCAGCCATAAAGGACGCCTATCACCAACAAAACCTTAGTTCAGCAAGATCAACTCTGGGACGAATCATTAACACTTTGCAGGTTATAATACTTTATCGTCTAAAACAGACTCAAACTATAGAGTCTTTACATACAGATGAAAATGCAGGGCAATATATTACAACCCCATATGTTTACAGTTACATTTATTTAAATGGTAGTACAACATTTATGCTTAAAAAGTTAATAAGAAAGACATTTTTTCATTCAAAATTTAAAACATCATAAAACATTATGATTTTTAAAACCTCTAACAGTCTTACACATCTTTAAGCATAACCTCTAATGACAAGTCTACTAAACCTGTTAGGGTTTTGCTAAACACCTTGAGCTACAGCAGCAGTTTTGCTGCTTAAAAAGCCGTTTTTTGTAAGTACATTAACTTTGCAAAGATAGTCTCTGTTTGCAAGGATAGGTTTAAGGTTCCTTTCTGCTTTTCACTTTTTTTCTGTGCATGATTCTAGTTAAAATCCTACGTGCTATGAACTCTTTATTGTCTAACTGGGTAATTAATGTAAGGAGGCGTTGGCCTTATCACATCTGTCTGCTGTTTTAGGGTTTCATGGTCATATGTCCACAATTTTAATGTTAACATGTTAAAAAGTCCCTTTATCACATAAGGGTATACCAATTTCACTTTATGGACTTCTGTGGTCTATTTTTCCAATTAGTGGAAAATATGTGTCTTTCCGGGGTTTGTTTTGAAAATAAGTAACTTTACTGCTGGCCTTATTGTCACAAAGTCGTTAAAAGGCTATGCATGTAATGCAATCCTGGCTATATGCTTTCAGCACTGAATAAGCTATGCAGTGCTTATGTTGGTAGTTTGGGGTTCATTTAGTGGAAAAGATTATCCAGTTCTTTATGTACAATATTTTTGTCCCTGAAAAAAAGTAAGTGCATTCAGCTAGCAAGGCTTTATGGAACATTTAGATATAGATCTAATTATTGTACACAACAATCTGACAACTGTTGAAACTATCAACACAAAACTAAATAGATCATGTTTGCAAAACAAGAGGTTTGAAATGCTGCCAAACATTCTGTGTATTTTCTTTTTCTCCTACTTAGTCATTATTTCCTTTAGTTGTAAATAAATAAAACAAAACTTCTATCATATCTTGTTGGATCTATAAACAGCAGTCACCTTCAGCTAACATTTGACATTTGATTTGTTTTATGTTGAAATATAAAGGATTTCCTCAGTCACAGTAACTGGAAAGAACTTGGAAAAAAAATCCAAAACTTCCTAATTGGAAATATATCAGGTAAAAGATATAAATACAAAAATGTTTTGGAAAGCATATACTTTTCTAAGTAGTGTTGAGGATTTCTCTGCTTGCATTTAACACCACTCCAATCCAATGTGAATCTGCAGCTCCAGCTAGAGCAACCTGCGGACATTGTGAAGGAGACGGCTGCAATGGGAACATTCTGGAAGGCATCCTTGCAGAAAACATTCCTACTTCAGAACATTTTAATATGGAAAATTTCATGAAATCGGCAGGTAAAAATGGATCTTGTCGACATATTTGCCAGTGATGCCTCATTATGCGAAGACACAAATGCAGTTTAACATATTAAAGCTCATTTGGTGGTACAATTGTATTACAAGAGTTCAGTGTTTGATTAATGAATTTGAAATAAAGACAACAATTTGTGTGCAAATATCTGCAAAAGAATGACTTTGTTAGGTAAAAGGAACCAACTCCAGCAACCTAAGCTATATAATTAAAAGAACATTCAAAAGCTCTCGAAATTACAATTTTACATTCACCCTTGCATATAGCATGGGCTTCAAGTTTATAAAAAAACATTGTCATTGATTCACACCTGATCATTAATGTGAATGTATGTGTGATATTACATTATTATTATTATTATTATTATTAAATGCAGAAAAACCGATCTATATTTTGAGTCGGCTTAGTCTAAAATATAATTCATCTTTACTAACATCTGATTAAGAGAAAATCATATTTTTTGAAAAAAAATCTCAATTTCTTAATAATACAAACGGTGTTTAAAAACATCATGAGGTAATTTATAATGTGTAAAGCATGCATTCCAGTCAGATTTCAGGACTGTATAGTTCTTTCACATGTAAGCTGCAAATGATCCTATGTGTTAATATTTTTTTTTCAATTACTTCTGGTTGCATCACAAGCAGGCAATTTGTTTGAGCAGCTCTGGAGAATCTCTACCATGTGGTACAACAAAGTATTTTTATTCCAATTTCAAATTCTCATTTTAGCACACACATAGTCATTTCAGGACTGTGTGCTACAATTTTGAAGCATATCGTTCTTTTTGAAGACCATTTTTTCAACCTTAAATATTGTTGAAGAGAAAACAACACATGAACAATAAAAAAGTTCATTATCTGTTGGTATACATGGTTTAATCTGTGTTGTAATGATATTCTTTGCAGCTGTTAACTGAAGGTAAAATGATACTTAATGCATAAATTGAAACTCCTTAAAGAGAATGTACTTTCTGATGTTTAACAGATCTGGCGCTAGCAGCAATCAGTGAACTGCTGGAGAATGTTCGAAAGGCAGCCAAAGACAGAGAATTCCTTCAGTACGAATATTATTTTATATATTTATTGTTGAAATAACCAGGAAGTCCATCAAAAACAGTTTTTTTATGCTGGATTTCTGTTCTCACCCTTAAGGATGATGGGACTCTACAAAAATACAGCCCTTTGCTTTGTGGTTGACACCACAGGAAGCATGAGTGACAACATTGCAGTAGTGAAGAATGTCACATCATCTATTATTGACAGCAAAGTGGGAACAGACGATGAGCCCTCAGTTTTCCTTCTTGTTGCCTTCAGTGATCTTGGTAAGACCATTCTCATACTGAACCTACCAATTTCAATAGTTTTACTGATTATGCTTCATGTTTTAAGTTGCATTTTTCTTTTATTCTGCATAAAAGACTTTGGGCCATTGCAGCAGACAAAGGACCCTCAAGTCTTCAAGCGTTTTGTCAACTCACTTACATCAGATGGAGGCGCAGATTATCCAGGAATGAGTTTGTCAGGACTCAAGGTGCTCTGATAAACCGTACGAATTCAATATCTTCTGGGACGCTCATTTTAAAGTTATGTGTCCTTTATTGATACAGCTGGCTCTAAATGGTGTGCCTCCTGATTCAGAAATCCTTGTGTTTACGGATTCACCTGCTAAGGACTCACATCTGAGAAATGCAGTGATTGCCCTCATAGAGCAGACAAAATCAGTGGTGAGTGATTCTGAAGCAGCAGGTGTAACAATTTTTTTTATGCACAATAATTGAGAAGAATGTTATATTAACCTGATGCTTATAAAAATGACACAATTTACTTATCAAGAATCAGTTTCAAGAATCAGTTTATTTCTATAGCACCAATTTACAACAGGTGTCGTCTCAAGGGACTTCACAGAAAATCAATTAAAGTCAAAGATACATAATAAACAAATCAATTTAAAAAAGTTTCCAATCTAAGGAACCCCAGCAGATTCATCGAGTCATTGACTTGCAGCATTCACTCCTCTTGAATCAGCAGACCAAAACAATGGCTTGTGTTGTCGTTGACTTTACAGCAATCCCTCATACTGAACATGCATTTAGCGACAGTGGAGAGGAAAAACTCCCCTTTAACAGGAAGAAACCTCCAGCAGAACCAGGCTTAGTGCAAGCATCCATCTGCCACGACCGACTGGGGGTTTGAAAAGACAGAAAGCTGAATTAGAAGCACAGGATACTGCAATAATAGAGTTTATAGCAGCAGTTGTCACTGGAAGCATCTCAGCCCATGTTCTCCTCCAAGAAGCTGTCTCAGCTAACAGAACGCCAGCCCAGGCGTGGTTACTATTGAGAGAAGAACACTAAGAGAAAACAAAAGGTTAACAAGGTTGAAATAACGGTAACTAAGTAGATTGGACAAAGGAAGAAAGTAGCAGAGAGAGAAGTGGTCAGATTGTCCTCCAGCAGTCTAAGCCTATGGCAGCATAACTATAGAAAAACTTAAATAACTTAACCCTATAGAGTGAGACATGAAGAAGGTAGAGCAAA
>JAVLVB010000635.1:367778-417405 GCA_032876305.1 Orestias chungarensis
GCCTCCCATTGTGCTTTTAGAGATTCTAGGAACCACCAGTAAACCTGCAGTCTGAGAGCGAAGTGCTCTGTTAGGGACATAAGGAGTAATCAGATCTCTGATATACGATGGAGCTTTATTAGTGAGGGCTTTATATGTCAAAAGAAGAATCTTAAAATCTATTCTAAGTTTGACAGGGAGCCAATGAAGGGAAGCTAAAGTTGGGGAGATATGATCTCCCTTTTAAGTTTCATCAGAACTCTTGCTGTAGCATTTTGGACCAACTGTAGACTTTTAATTGCATTTTGTGAACTTCCTGCTAATAAAGAGTTACAATAGTCCAGCCTTGAAGTAACAAATGTATGGACTAGCTTTTCAGCATCTGCCCTAGAGAGAATATTTCTAATTTATGCTATATTCCTAAGATGAAAGAAGGAAATCTTACAGACTTGTTTTATATGAGACTTGAAAGACATTTCCTGATCAAAAATAACACCAAGGTTCTTTACATTGTCACCAGATACCAACCTGATTCTATCCAGGCCAAGTGGCTGACTAAGCAATTTCTTTTTTAGAGGTTCTGGTCCAAAGATAACAACTTCTGTCTTTTCAGAGTTCAAGAGCAGAAACTTTAAAGTCATTCACATTTTTATGTCATCTAGACATGCCTGTAATCTACCAAACTGACTGGATTCATCAGGATTTATAGATAAATACAGTTGTGTATCATCAGCATAACAGTGGAAATTTTCACCATGCTGTCTGATGATTTTACCAATAGGGAGCATGTATATAGTAAATAGAATTGGGTCAAGTACAGAACCCTGTGGTACTCCACAAGTAACCTTACAATGCGGAGAAGATTTGTCATCTAGATGAACAAACCGGGATCTATCAGACAAATACGATTTAAACCAGCCTAGCGCTGTTCCCTTGATCCCCACAGTGTGTTCGAGCCTTTCAATGAGGACATTGTGATTGACTGTGTCAAAAGCAGCACTGAGATCTAACAGAACTAGAATAGACACGAGCCCAATATGTAGAAGTTTACCACATATTCTCATTTAGAGAAATATCTAACCCTCAGACTATCTGCATATGACATTGCAGCATGGTACAATTACCATATTACTATTGTCAAATTTATAATATGTTTCAAACATTTTGCAGTGAAAAACCTCACCAAAAAAATTAGTCAGAGTGATTCCTCTGCTCAGATATTTTTCCTCCAGGTAAAACCTCCATACAAATGTCCCAAAGTAAGGATTTCTTCCTGCGATATATTCCTTTTAAGAACAACATAAAAGATCAAATGAAACATGATTTCTTTTTCTCATTTTGTTTCAGGTGAATTTCATAATAACCAATGTGTTAGAGTATCGCCGTCGAAGACAAGCCGAGGACAACCAGCAACGGACAGTCACACCAGATATTCAGCTGTACAGAGATCTGGCTCAGACTTCAGGAGGTCTGGCTATTGAAATACCAAAAGACAAGCTGCTGGAGGTCACCAGAATTGTAACAGAATCCATGAGCTCCTCTAGGGTACGTTTAGATGGTCACATTATAGTTGTATGTGGTCGGATTGTCCTGCAAAACAAAATCACACAAGTATTCCTCTTTGTCATTTGTATAAAATCCCATTCAAGTATTGGTTATTTTACATCGCTATGCTGACATAAATCCACTTTTTTATTGTATGCGTCTGTAGCAAAATATCTGAGCCACACAGTCATGTCTAAAAAAAACTGTCAGTCCAAGAAAAATGCTCACATATCGATGACTAATCTTCCGACATCTCAGTTTTATTTGTTGAACCAGAAGTAATTTAATTGCTCGTAAACAAAAGAATCCTACCTAAAACAACAGACATAAACGTTAATAAGTTTTCTAACTGACTTAAAAGAAGTCATGGTTCCTTATTCTATTACTAGCTGAAATTATGTCTGTGACTCGCTCCTTGAAGCCATTTAACAATCTGTTGGAGTTTTTAATTAGTAACTTTAAGATTTTTGCCTATAGTGTGCCCTCTTATTTCACAGGCGGTCCTTTTGCAAGCATCCAGAAGCCCTGGAAAAACTGGAAATTTGACGTTTGCTGTTGATGAGTCAATCAGGAATCTGAATATCTACATCACTGGGACTTCTGTTGAGTTTGAACTCATCGATCCTTTGGGTGATTAACAACTCTGATGTGAAATCCTTTCAGTTGATTACCATCAATTTAGTGCAGTGCAGAAAATATTTTTTTTAATGTTATTATATATTTTGTGTGCTACTTTTGCAAATCTGGATTCAAATTTTAACCTGTGTAATGTTTTATCTCTGTTTTTAGGTGTGCTTCAAAAGAACATCAAGACGATAGGATCATTTATTATTTTCTCTATGTCAGCTGGAAACTTCCAGACTATGCGACTACAGCCAGAAATTGGAGAGTGGGCGATTAAATTGAACTCCCCAAATCCCTACAGCCTGAAGGTTATAGGTGAGACTTCAGTCATACGATGTTAAAATAAAAACAAAATGATTGGATGCAATTGCTCGACTCAAATCATAAAAAAGTTTTTTTATAGGAGGATTTTAATGTTTTAGTATGTGGTTATCTAATTTTTTGGTCCATACTTTTATAATGTATTTGTCCTTGACTCTTTCACATGCTCTTTTAAACTTAAAAAGCTATTTTGGCATAACACCAAAATACTTTTAAAGAAAGTTTTCAGATCAATCTTCCCAGATTACTCAGATGTTCTGGTTCAAGTCTACTCGTGATCACCAGAACCAGAACCAAGCATGTAGAATTCACATTCAGGTTTATGCTCCTCTAATCTGCAACAAACCTCCAGAAAAGTTCAACATTGCTGCAACACTGACCTTTTTTGTATTTTGTTTCTGTTATCTATATTTTCAGGTGAGAGTCCAATAGATTTCCTTTTTCGCTTTATAAAGGAGTGGACGGGTCTCGTGGGAGGATCGGATCCCTCGAGCTATCCCCCTGCAGCTGGTAGTGGAAGAAACATTCTTTAATATTACAGATTACCCCCATTGATCTATGAGAAACCTGAGTCATTTTTCTGCTCTTTTAAGGTGGAAATGCCAGTCTACTGGTGACACTTATTGGGAGCAACAATGCATCATTAACAGAGGTCATGCTGGTTGAATCATCAAGTTCGGCTCAGGTTAACGGTGCCGTGGAGCACCAGATAGGAACGGAGTATATCATCCGCTTCACCAAGATCCCATTGGTTGAGTTTGTTGTCATGGTGAAGGGTCAGAACAACAACGGCATCTCCAAAGCATGTTCAGGGATCTTCCAAAGACAGTCCACCACTAACATCAAAGCATCTACTTTGAACGTCCCTATTGTAAGCAAGCACATCTAACATATTTGATCCTTTAAATTCATAAATTCCACTCAACTGATCTATTTTTAAATGTCCTTTTCTTTTTTTAGGCTAATCTTACCAATAACTCTACAAACTTGAACTCTGTGAACATTACCTCTACAACATCTACAACAAATAATCTTGAAACAACTACAACAGAAAGTCCTTCAGCTACAACCGTTAACTCTACTACATCTCCAAATGTTACCTCTAACACATCTACAACAAATACTGATAAAACAACTACAACAGAAAGTCCTCCAGCTACAACCGTTAACTCTACTACATCTCCAAATGTTACCTCTAACACATCTACAACAAATATTGTTCAAACAACAACAGAAAGTCCTTCAACTATGACCATTAGCTCTACCACATCTACAACAAATATTGCTATAACAACTACAACAGAAAGTCCTCCAGCTGCAACCGTTAACTCTACTACATCTCCAAATGTTACCTCTAACACATCTACAACAAATATTGTTCAAACAACAACAGAAAGTCCTTTAACTACAACTGTTAGCTCTAGAACATCTACAACAAGCATCTCTACAACAACTACAACTGTTAGCACCACAACAGCAGCCTCACCATCGTTGACGACAAGACTTGATTACTTTCTATTATTTTGCTTTTGTGTAACATTCCTGGATCTTGCTTTGCTACTGGAGCACTAGAAGTTTACAAAACAAAGATTTCCTGGAAATAGCACTCATTTATTCCACTACATCAGTCCTTTCATATATGAATGCAAACAGATTTTTAAATTGTAACCAAAAGCATTCAAGGGTAAGATCTTATCTGAATATCTGAAAGTGACTATAAAGAATCATGCTTTTAAAATGTATGCTTATTATTTACAGAAGAAAGGTTAAGTTGGTAAATGATTGACCATGGTAATAAAAACAAATAAATGCTTATGAATAGAGGGCTATGATTAACACCTAACATTTGTTGTAGTTGCATTGCAAAAACTAAATTGGATTTTGGTGTTTCATAATTTAGGATTAATTTATTGTTGAGGTATCATAAGCCTTATTGCTTATGTTATAGTAGGTGTTCTTGATATGGTATATAAAAATATCTACAGTATACCTTAAAACATGTCTGTAAAGCCATAATGAATATTTTGTATGACAATAAATGTATGTTAAATAAATGTATGTTAAATAAAAAATAAATATTACCTAAAATGATTCAATTGGCAAGGCAAGGCAAGGCATGTTTATTTGTATAGCACATTTTCGTGTACAAGACAATTCAAAGTGCTTTACATAAGAAAAAAGATCAGAAAATGAAACAGTAAAATACGCTTTGAATTTAAAACAAAATAAAAATTCATTAAAAAAAACAAAAAAATAAAAATAAAATAGTAATAACAGTACTCAGTTGCTATATGCACAGTTAAATAAGGCTGTTTTCAGCCTGGATTTAAACAACGGCAGAGTTGAAACCTGTCTAACCTCTTCAGGAAGACTGTTCCAGATTTTAGGAGCATAAAACTGGAATGAAGCCTCCCCTTGTTTGGTCCTGACTCTGGGCGGGCATCAGCAGGAGGCCACTACCTGAAGTTCTCAGAGTCCTGGCTGGTTCATATGGCTCTAACGTGTCAGATATGTACTTTGGGGCTAAACCATGAAGAGACTTGTACACAAGCAAGGCTGTTTTAAAGTCTATGCTTTGAGTGACTGGAAGCCAGTGCAGAGACTTGAGCACTGGACTAATGTGGTCATATTTCCTGGTTTTGGTCAGAACTCGAGCAGCAGCATTCTGGATGTTCTGAAGCTGTCTTAAGGCCCGTTTAGAAAGCCCAGCGAGCAGGCCGTTACAGTAGTCAAACCTGCTAGAGATAAAAGCATGGATAAGTCTTTCTAGGTCTGGTTTAGAGACTATTCCTCTGATCCTGGAAATGTTTTTAAGATGGTAAAAGGCTGCTGATGTTACTGATTTAATGTGGCTGTTGAAATTCAGGTCAGAATCGAGTATTACCCCAAGATTTCTTACCTGATGATTAGGTTCCAGAGAGAGCGTCAGAAGGTAACTAATGACACTTTCTCTTTGTTTCTGTGGGCCACAGACAATGATTTCAATTGTATTAGTTTGAGCCTGTTGTTGGTTTAAATGTAAAATAAGTATTCACCAAAATGTATCTGGTATAATATGCAAGAAAATATGAAAAACAGCAGTCACAAGTCAAACTAAAGAACTACTGACCACATATTTTTCAAAATGTAAAAAATTTCTAACTGGAAAAATATTTACAACAAAACAATAAAATATATGATAAAGATATATAAATATATATAAAAAATAATGTACATCAAGAGAAAGTCATCAGGTATGTGAGTGATCAACCACAAGAGCTTTGTTGACAGCAAAGAATCTGACAGCAGTTGAAAGAAAAGTACTTCTGATTAGTTGCTGCACTATGGTGCCTTTAGTGCCATAGTGTGGCAAACAACAAAAAGAGAGCCTTTAAGGGTTTGTTTTTTCTGTGGTTCATCAACTTGTAATAATTATTGTGGCTGCTCTTCCAAATCATTCGATTTCCCTACCAATTCTAACACTATCCTTGTGCATCCCTCAGTGTTTTAGGCCACTGGCTCGAATTGTTTTATGCTGTTTTCTTTTATCATGCCTGTTTCACTCTGATCTATTTCCTGTTCTTCCTATGTCTCCACTTGTATGTTTTTTTTTTGTTTATTAGTCTAGCTTACCTCTATTTGCATTTTACCTGCTTTTCACAACCAACAAGTTCCTGGATAAGAAAAAAATGCCCCCAACCAACTGGTTTGGTCATTGTATACAACAGGACACATTCTTAGATGCTGATCTCAGATGAACTCAAACAGAAAGTATCTGAACGAATTAACATACAAAGTCATTCATCTGAAATGAACAAAGAGATTCATTTTACATAATCATATGATTGTTTAATGTCTAGTTCATTAAAACTGAGAGAGGTTAATTTACCTGTTTGTAGTTATGATATTTTTTTCACAACATTACATTACATTACATTGTTTTTTGTTCTGGTTGCATCAGAAAATACAATGCTATAAGGAATTGATGCTCCTAAATAAGCTTAGTACGCACTTGATACAAAAATGCATACTTTGGGCACCATAAAAGCCAGGTAGCTTTATGGCTTGTTTTTTTTTACATAAAAACAATGTGATACATGAACAAACAAAAACATGTGCATCATGTTGCATCTGCAATTCCAACATCCCTACAGTGACCCAGTGATAATATTTCTATTTATCACAGTTTGGTCTCACATGTAGGTCACTTCATGTCTTAATTAACTCTATTAAGCCTCTTAAGATCTAATTTCTGACTGTAAAATAAATAGTTTGAAGCGACAACAGGGAGGCTACTGTAACGTTCAGTTCCCACTTTTGTTTAAGCATTAAAAATGTAAGTGTTTCTCAACAACCTGAGTCATTTTCTATTGAAATTATTAGATTTTATGTACATTTATAAAATCAATCAGATTTCTTCATCAAATTTTCTTTTGTGTCTAAAATGAAACCAAAAGTTAACTTAACTCAAACTTAGTGTGTGAGACACCTGCATGCAATGCAAAATGATAGTAAGTAAAGTCTCTGTCAACTATGGAAAGGCGTTGACAGGAATGAGAAATATGTGGATAATCAACCTGAGGTTTTGACAATGATAAAAACGAGACAAATGTTAAAGAACTGTTACTCTGTTTTCTTCTAACTTTACTAAGAATATAATAAAAACAATCTTTGTATTTGAATAAATGTGTTAAAAGTAAAGCATACCAAAGTGCAGACATGAGAGGTTTTGTGTCATTATATTGTCACCTTGCGTGACTGTTGTATTAAAAAGCAGAACAGGTCCAATGTGACTCCACCTCTAAAGCTCACCTGTATAAGTCAGGCGTTTAAAAGATAAACTCAAGTCTGCTTACAATCAACAAGGTGAGTACCGGTTCCCTTAACTCCTATGAAAGTGGAAACATATGAAGACAGCTCTTTTATCATGTAAAGTTAAAATTAGGTAAAACATGAAATAATTTGTTCTTTCAACAACATGATTTGTATTGGTAGTTTTAGTGATTTGAAACTGACTTTTGCTTTAGAGGTTTTTAAATCTGGTTCTAAGATTGTTTTTACCATGCGAGCATACAGATGAATGTGCTTGTTATCCTGCATCCGCTTTTCAACCATCTAGCAGTTGATTTAAGGTGAAGTTGAGGTGTTTGGATTAGGTCCTCAGTTTTCATTATCCTACAGCATGATGTCACCACCACCATGCTTGACATCTAGTATACATCTTGACATTTTTTAGTTTGAAATGCTGTTTTAGAATAGCCAATAAGCTCAATGGGTGTCTACTCTGATGGTAAAACGTTTCTCCAGCTGGAGTTTTGCTTGTCCGTCTGTTTATTTCTTCTTAGACTGAACAATGTTCCCCTCGGGGCTGGCTGTGATTTGTTTCCTCCTCCTGATCAATGGAGTTCGGGCTTTTGAAATTTTGCCAGGAACCTCTTTAAATCACCAAGAAATCACAGAGCAAGCACTTTTGAAAGCAACTGTGCAGGCATGCCGTGTCTTGGCACTGAATGAAGGAACAAACTTCAATTCTCCAGTAGGAATACACTTGTGTTGCTTTATTCTTTACAAAATTTGACGCCATTGCTTTTAAAACCTGTTAAAATTGTGTAAATGTGCCTAATTAGGCTCAGCCTTACACTGCAGAATCTGTAGCTGCTGCCTGCGGTGCAGAACAGTCCTCAAAGACCTTCCGCCAAGCCATCAGAACCATCATGCTGAGGAATATCCGAGTGGACGTTAGATATGCCTTGAATGCAAGCTTTCACTTTGACAAAGAGATGTTCGTTCAGGGAAGGGGAATCATCACTGAGGGTTTGATAGCTGTCAAAGCCAGCAACAGAATAGAGAATTTTGAGGCTGCAAGGCAGACACTGGGAGAGATCATGCATCCTTTGCAAGTATTTGACATTACTTACTTTTTAAAGGATTAAAATAATTGTGGACTTAAAGATAACTATATTCTTTTGTCTTGTCTATGTTAAAGGATTTCTACAGTCACAGCAACTGGGTGGAGCTAGGAAAAACACTCCCAAACTCTAATCTGATTAAGTCAGGAGCCAACATTGGTAACATAGCAGGTAAATATATGAAGGCTGGACTTTCTTGATAACACTGAAAAGAGTTTGAAAGAATTTACAAAGATAAGGTGGAACTTTGGCTCACTCAATATCAGGTCCAAGCAGAGCCACCTGTCGCAACTGTAATGGAGATGACTGCACCAACAACATTCTGGAGGACATCATTGACGGACAGATCCTGACCTCTGGCTACTTCGGAGTCATACCTGTCATCTCAACTAAACCATCCGGTAAATTCAGATTCCTTTTTACTAGCAATTCTTTGCCTTACTACACTTTAATGTTATGGCAGTAGTCGTGGACCCACCTTGTCATTCACAGGTGCAATTATTGTTATTATTTAGAAATATTGGAGCATGTTAACAAGTGGCCACTTACTTTGACAGAAGATTTACTAACAAAGCATCTCCTCTCAACTTTCTAATTATACGCAGACACTTAGAGAGTGAAAGAAATACTCTGGGTTGCAGGGAAAGGGAAGTTGTCGCTCTAAAGGAAAGTTCAAAATATTTTAGACAAGTTGTACAGCTTTGAAAAAACAAATTTGAATAATAAAAAAGCAAAATGCTTTTTACAAACGGGGTAATAATAAAAATGATAAATCATTGTATTTGTCATTACATACCATTTTTTAAATTGTTTTTCAATCGGGAAGTAAAATGTTGTTCCAAAAGTACTACTAAAGTAACTACTTAAATAGTACTTTCAGACCAAAATATAATTTGCCGCAAATGCAAAAACTACTTCTTTTTTTTTTAACCTTAATATCATGTTTCTTTTACCTCGTTTAAAAAAAACGTACCCAGAGCTGAGTGTTGCTTAGACTTATGCATATATAAGCAACCCTAAACCTCTCATGGTAGCCATTGTGGGATTTCTTAGTTGTTCTCAAACCTCTTTACCCATAATACCCCCTTGGATCTTAAGTCGAAGGGGGTATTATGAGCTCCAGGACCACAGATCACCCCTCCTTTAAAAAAAAATAAAAACATAAAAAAACGCTGCTAGATTTGCAGCAATCACTTCTGCAACAATATTCTCAGTTTCAATTTCCCAAAAACCATGTCATATATTGTGGCTATTTTGTATAAAAAGATGTAAAAATCCTAACAGCGGTTGTAAAGACATAGAGACCAATTTTAAGCCATCAGATACTGTTGTGATCTAAACTCAAAAATTCTATACATCATTTTTATTACTATTGACGGTAACATAGTTACCTGCGGTTATATATATGTATTTTTCTATTTTATTGTATTTTGTTTGAGGCAGCCAAAGCCCTAAAGGTAGCTAAATACCAGAGTTGTGGGAAGGAGACCTTATGACCACAAAGACTTGGATGGTATTGCTAAAAAAAGTCAGAATACTTGTCAAAACATGCAAAAAGGTTTTAAACAAACGTAAGATGGGTTTATTTAATGTATAACCAAGAAATAGGTTTACATTGATTATTCGGAAGGGTGAAAAAAAAATTACAATTTTTGTGAAACGAAACCCAGCTTAGCACATGTACCTAACAAACCTTTGTTGTTTAATCAAAGGAAAGTGCAGTCATGGAGGAAAAATTGATCAAACTAGTAATATTGAGCCAACTGGGGGGATAAACAAAGATTCCTTCAAATCCAGCCACGGAAATCTCCACACAAGAGCAGCAAGTTTGGCGATAGCTGCAAGCAGCCAGCTTCTGGAAGACATTCGAATGGCAGCTGGAGAAAGACCCTTCTTACAGTAAGTATGTTTAAATGTACAGCATCTTTTTGCTTTTTGCTTTGTTCGTCTTGCATCAATTTTTTAACCTCTTTGAAAATCTCAGGATGGTGGGAATCTCAAAGGGAGCCAGTAAAGCTCTTTGTTTTGTCACGGACACATCGAAAAGCATGAGTGATGATATTGCAGTGGTGAAGACGGTCACGACCAGCATCATTGACGGTAACGTGGGAACAGAGAACGAACCGGCGGCTTACATCGTCGTACCTTTCAGTGATCCAGGTATAGTTTTACTATTGGAGGAGCTTTTCCAAATAAAACTGCATTTTCTGTCTGAGATGAAAGAAAATTAACAACTGATTATTTTTTTTGATTGCCAAGGATTTGGGCCACTGATTCGCACAACAGACACCACACTTTTCAAGGATATTGTAAACCATCTAACAGCTACCGGTGGAGGAGATAATGAAGGAATGAGTTTATCTGGGCTACAGGTACTTCTGTCTGCGTTCATCTCTTTCTAAATCCTACTGATACGTAACTCATTCTAACTAAAATCTGATCTTTATTGCAAACTTGAATCATCTTACAGCTGGCTTTATGCAGCGCTCCGTTCAACTCCGAGATCTTTCTCTTCACGGATGCACCAGCTAAAGACAAAGATTTGAAGAACGCTGTGATTGCTCTCATAGAGCGGACCCAGACAGTGGTAACTGGTGGCATGCTAATCATATACTACATGTTTTTTATGAAAGATTTCTACCTTACAAGCTTTATAACATGTTCTCAAAAGGAAGACAAAAACACCTTTCCCCCTTTTATTCTAATGCATCAAAACAATATCAGATGCAGCTGGTTATCCCTTTAATGAAAATAGTCCACCTGTGATTGGTTTAAATTGAGTGATTATGTGAAAGTCTCTGAAGATTCTTAAAAAGATTCGGCCTAATGTTGGTTTATCATAAAATCCCCCCAAAAAACCACATTGAAGTGGCATTTAAACTTTTGCTAAATGATCCACTAAAATGTGCAGATCACAATTTATTTCTCGTATGTAAACAGAAACACTTTAACTCTTAATGCATTCAACATTATTTAGAATAGTGTTTCTTATTTGTTTGTTTGCCCTAGCTAAGCTCTGGCTATTTGGTTTGATTATTGATTTATTTATTTATTGTTTCCCTATTACAGGTAAACTTTATGATTACAGACACAGCAGTGACCAATCGCCGTAAGAGGAGGAACAACAATCACCAACCGCAGACCAGACTGATTGCAGAGTCTGATGCTCAGCTGTATAAAGACATGGCTCAGGCATCAGGGGGTCAGGCCATTGAAGTGACAAAAGCCCAACTTCCTGCTGCCACGACAATCATAGTCCAGTCTATCAGCACCTCCTTGGTAAGGTCAGCCCAGGTTAACATCTTTGTTTGTAACAAGTCTCTCTGGTTTAACCTGTCACTGCGATCTCTCAGGTGACTCTTCTGCAGGCATCTAGAAATCCAGGACAGACAAATAGTTTCAGCTTCATAGTTGACGACACAATTACAAACCCGACAGTTTACATCACTGGCAGGTCCCTCACTTTCACACTCACAAGTCCAACAGGTAATTTCACCTGTTAAAGTCAATTAGTGTGTTAAACATGAGTGCACACAAAGCGTTTGTTTCAGTTTTTCATAACAACTCAACATGTTCCAGATCTGAGGTTTTCACTCTATTGATCAGATTTTCAAATCTGTAAAATATTTTTGTAAAAAAAAAAAAAACATTTATATCATAAATCATGTTAAAGGGTTTAATACCAAATGGCTTATTGATTTATTTAAAAACACCACACCATTAAGATTAGCAGAGCATGTCGCAAACACTTACTCAAAGTAGCATTGTCCGTTTTTTCCAGGTACATCTCAGCTAAGCACTGACTCAACAGGTTCTCTGATCACTTCTACCCAGTCTGTGGGAAACTTTATAACACTGCAGTTACAAAAGCAAGTTGGACAATGGGAAATAAGAATGGTGTCAAACAACCCCTACACACTGAGAGTTGTCGGTGAGAGACTTTCAGAGCATGAGCAGCTACTGCTTTAGTTTGTGGACAGCCTCAATGTTTGTTTTTAAATAAGTAAATTGTAATAAGTTATTTTTTTATTATTATAGTCCCTTTATTTGATTTTTTTAAATAAAATTTTCAGCTTAAGCAAAACAGAAAAAGCTAATACATTTGTGAGGATTAAAGCTTCTTTACTCGTCTGTTAGTGTTTACAAACTTTAACATTCAAAGTTGGTTGTTAAAAAAAAAATAAAATGTATATTTATTTTAAAGATTTTTCTATTTGTAGGCCAGAGTGTTGTTGACTTTTTGTTTAACTTCGTGGAGCTATCTCAGGGTCCTTTCGGTGGATTTGATGCTCTAGACACGCGTCCCAGATCAGGTATGAACACCTGCTGACAATTTTAATTTGAAATATGATGAAGTCAGATATAATAATTTCTCCTTTTTTTTTTGTTTTAGGTGGAGATGCCAGTTTGTTGGTGACTATAACAGGAAGTGACTCTGCTACTGTGACAGAAGTTGCTCTGGTGGAATCAACAAAGGGGTCGAATGAGACTATGGGAGTTGTGTCACAGCAGGACGGGAACTTTTTCGTTCAGGTCGATGTGATGCCGACTGTTGAGTTTGTAGTACGTGTAAAGGGAAGGCTTCAAGGTTCTTCAAGTGACTTCCAAAGACAGTCGTCCACTAACTTCAGAACTTCCAATCTGACTATTACTGTAAGTAAATGTAAACATGAACATCACAACCAAAAACCTAATAAAGAATGAAAAGTCATATACACCCATTGCTTTCTACTTCTGTTTTTTTTTTGTTTTGTTTTTTTGTTAAGGCCAGTGCAGAAAGCATTTTGATACCAGGATCAGTTTTCTCCGTGCCGTTCTTTGTGACGTCAAAGGGATCAGTTGGAAACGTAAGCATCCGAGCCACGAACAGCCGAGGTTTTGACTCAACATTTCCAGACATTTTACTTTTGGAAAGTGAGAACAGCACCTCTAACGGCACCGTGACCCTGTCGGCACCTCTGAACACCCCGTCCGGTTCTGATGTCATCCTCATCATTGATGTCGAGGCTCCGGATGGAAGCGACTCCAACTACATTGTGCTGCGCTTGTCCATACTAAACTCGGTAATATTAACACAGCTGGACCCCGTACCTTTCTCTAACTCTTACCTGACATGTATTTAAAATATTTAAACTTGTTCTCTCATCAAGTCGGGTTCCTTGGTTATCATAGCTGTACTGCTAAACATAGTGATGCATAATACTGACGAAGCAGTTAAAACAAAAATCCTTTTGACTAATGCTCTAGAAAGTAATTGAGTAATCACAACCAGTGCACCTTTCAGTTGCTAAAGGCAATGTCAGTACAAAAGTACAAAGTAGGCAGTAACACGAAGGGTCTTGACTAAGGCACTGGATGCTATTGGTGTAAATCCTTGCTTGGATTTAAACCCAGACCCCTTATTGACAAAAGTCAGGTGACTTTCCACCTGAGCTGGTAAGTGAAATATCCACAAAAAAAAACAAAACTGGAAGCTTTAAAACCATGTTTTTCATTGCAACAACCAGTTATAATAAGGCGCAAAAGAACAGTCCAATAAACACAAATATTGCTCTAAAAATGCCACTTCTCCTTTATATAGGCTGATTTGAACAGTTGCATCAATAGCGTTTGGATAGCTCAATTGGAAAGTCACCCTGGGCAAGGATGTACACCAACAGCATCCAATTTGAGTCCTTAGGCAAGACCCTTTGTGTTACTGCCTACTTTGAAAGTCGTTTAGGATAAAAGTGTCTGCTAAGTACATAAACAGGTTTGTACCAGAAAACGGCAAACATTAACGGTATGCAATAATTTTTCCAGATACATTGCTACTTATTCACGAAGTTAGCTGTATAAAAAGGTTAAACAAAGACAATGTCAGCCATTCTGGAAGTTGCGGTTTTCAGCAATGGTCAGTTAATGTTTAGTGATATCAAAGTAAATTAAATACATTTTCAGAACAATTATTTCAGTGTCGCATACCAGTATATTAATTGCCAATCCTTAGTAATCATGTTCAGACTTACTGCTATTATTACTAACAGCTAGTAATTTCCAAAGATATTATTTTTAAAATATGGATTAAAGAACCCTGATCCTAAAAGAAACACCCTACCATTTTCCTCCCCAGTTTAATGATTTCACCTACCCAGCATGTCAACTGCTGAGCCTGCAGTCCAACTGCACTGAAATCTGCAACCAGTCCACATGGGACCTTTACGTGAGAGTGAGTGATGGGGCGGGTGTGGACCGGGTCAGCCTCTTACAGGGCAACGGCACCTTCAACACCAGACTGGAAGCTGGAAACAACAACGCGGTCCTGGTGTCCTACATTGCCTCCTGCTGTGCACCTGAAATGAAGATGTTGGTTGTGGACCAGGCGGGTAACGTCGGCTCGTGTCAGTTCACGGCCCGGGACTCTGTGTCCGCCACAGCCTCTCTGTCTTTCTTGGTGTTTCTCATCATACTGGCTTTAGGGCAACTTATACTGACAGATTTATAACCCTCAACAAAAGCAACTGGTAATCAATTTTTCCATATATTTATATGAAATTTATGTTTTCTTTTACCAGCCTGGAATAAATTGGTTTCCTTCTGGTTATATAACTGTGATTAAAGCCTGGTTTCTTACTTATCCCTGCTGAAGCCCTACTAGATATTTAGTGAAGGCCTGAACAGAAGGAGACACAAAAGTAAACGCTCCTTTTTTCCCCCAGACGATTGAAGAGGTCTACACTTTTGGTTTCCTAATATAAACAAAGCTGAATAAGAAATAGAAAATGCACAAATGATGTGAATCACATAAAATTAGGTCAAAACCTTTTCATGCCTCTAACTCACTTTGGATTAAATTAATATTAGTTTAATTTAACATATTTAGTGTGAAAAGAAAAAATGGGCAAATTTTGGAGAGGCTTTTAAACTTGATTTAAGTGTGATTCTCTGGAGGGAGCTGAATATTTTTGTGCACTCAAGCCTCAAATCTTGGTTATTTTTTTCTCGACTGGCTCTTCTCAGATCATTGTATACATACATCATTGTAGGACACATAGGATGGCATAATCCTAAATTTGATATTTGCATACAGATTTTACAAATAAGTCCAGTCCACCAACTTTAGTTCTCAAACATGTGGAGGGTGCTTAAAGTTTTTCTCTGATAAGATCAACAAAAAAAAGCACAAACACTGCACACCTGCTGCAAATTCAATGAATTCGTCGTCCTTAAAAGGCCATTGAAGATTTTGTTTAGTTCTATGATAGAATCTGTTCTTGCATTTACTTTTATCACTCGGTTTGCCAAAACAGGATATGACAAAGGTGCCCAACAAAATGACTAATGACTAAATGATCTGATCTCACAAAAGCGTTTTTAAGAGAGTCACAGAAAGACATTCTCCATTACCTTCTTATCACCCATTTTAGGGTAAATTTTGATTCCAACCATCTGAAAAGACATTCAAACAGCCTAAATCAAGGACAGTCAGAGGGAAAATATGAGTGATTCAATGTGATTGTTTTGTCCCATTATTGTTATCCAAGTTTATTTGCAGTTTCCTGTCTCCTGTCTTCAATGTTTTGCCAATATTGTAAAGTGATTGTGTATTTTTGCATTTCACCTAGTTGCTAGAAAAGGGAGTCTATGGGGACAAAAATAAAGGGATACTGTGAATGAAAAAGTTGGTCAGAATTTATTTATTTACTTAAAAAAATATTTGTTTGTTTTTTGATTGGAGTAATGTCAATAAGATTTCCACAAATTTCTAAGCAGGGCGTAAACATTTTTCAGCATCCTTTTTAAAAATCTAAAACGTTTCCAGGTGTTTACCTCTATTTTGTTCTATAAAAAAAAAAATATCAGAAATATTTTTGTTTGGTTTTGTTTTTTTTGCTTAATTATGTGTGAAGCAGAACATAGGAAACTCTGCCCCAGTGGCAGATCTCACTAACAGTAAATACTTGATTCTGTGTTAAACAATCAAGTAAATAATTGATAGTAATTTTTAAAGTGTTTACACTGCGCGCAACAGTTCTGGATAAAAAAAATAATAAAGAAATATTCAACAAGTAACATAAAAGTAGTTAGGAACCATATCATCCACTTAAAACCTATTTTACTGCAAATTCTGTTGCAAAGAATGAAGAAGCCAGTTTAAAAAAAAACATTTTTATTGTGATTATATGTCTGCTTCCTCTTTTTCAGAATAGAAACATGTTTTTTGACATTTTGCTACAAATTCCATATTTTCTCATCCGTTGTCTTTCATTGCTATTTACATTTTGAAATGTATTCAGAGAGGTCTCATGTAATATCTGACTAATTAGTACATGTGCACGCTTTTAGGATTATTTTTTTCTCCTACACTTCATTTTTCCTTTCTTGTATGCCTCGTTTTTGGGGGGGGAATGAATAAAAGATTGAAAAGCCGAGAGCCCTAGAGCAACCGCGTACACATGCACAGCCATCTTAAGTAATTTAAACAAACCTGGAAGCTGATGTTCATTTCTTTCTGTTGTGAACATCGCTAACTCTTTCACTTGCATCCCACTTGCCTATGTCCTTTAATTGCACAGCCCCCCCAGCTCCACAGTTTTCAGTCCATTCAAGTCAAAGCTATAACTTTACAAATGCATTCAACATAGCCACACAACCTCTGAGTTTGACAGGAATTTAAACAGATGATGAAATAACTGAATGCTTTAGCAAATGGTTAAAGTATTTAAAAGGGCAATTTTCTGGTTAGTGCAGTGGAAATGCATTTCTATAATTACAGTGATTCTGAAATTTAGACCAGTTCTTTAGGCAATGTGTTTCTGTGCATATCAGGCAGTGCCATTGGTGTACTGGGAAAGCTTATTCTCCAAGTCGCAGATCCGCTTCTCCTGAGACAAAACTGTGGCCTTCAGGTTCTGAAGCTCTTCCAGTAGCCTTTCAAGCAGCTGAGGCTGCACAGGGAGAAACGGGAAAGACGTGGAAAGAAGGGAAACAAAGAAAGAAAGGAAAATAGAAAGTAATGAAAGGGGGGAGAATGATGAAGAAAGAAGGAAAAAAATGTCAAGGGTATTGACTGACGAGAGAAACTACGTAAAGCTAAACAGAAATGGGTGCTTTGGAGGAAAAGGTTGTGCAGGTGTAATAAGAAAAGATAAGAAAAGGGGTTCAATAGAGACAGACTAAACTTCAAAAATATAACCAGAAAAGCTAAATAAATGTTTTTAACAGACGTTCACGCAGGGGCGCAACTACATATTTTTGAGGTGGTTGCGAACATGTCACACCTGTGCATTTGTATCCGATATTCATAGAAATAGCGAACAAATCACGTCCCTTATCGGTTCAATAGGGGAGGCAACATTTAACAGCCAAATATGGGACGATTCCACTTTTTTTCATCACGAACATCTTTATCCTTCTCCCTAAGATAGAGGACCTCAATTTCTTTCGGTAAAAACTGCAACTAAGCAGTAGATCATCTTATGGATATGCAAAATATGAAGTCGGAACAGAAAAGATCCAAAACTTACTGGCAAGCTGTTGGTGTCCAAGGCGGACATGCTACGTCTGGTTGTAGGTCTGGAGTCAAGCACGTTCTTCCTCGCCGTTTTGAGCTCTCGGCTCTTCGGCGGCACATAGCCGTTCCTCATGGAGATCAGGATAGGATCTTCATCGCGGCCGTCCAACCACTCTTCGGGCTCCATGGCAGGATCAGGCCCTGCTGTGTCAGGGTAAAGGTCGTCCTGGAAGAGGTCTGACTGTACCAGATGAAGTCAAGGATGGAGAGAAGAGTTACTCTGTCACTATGTTTCCGGTGTGCCATTTATGCAGGCATTCCAAATACAACATTGTTCTTTTAAAATACTATTAATGAAAATTGGAGATAAAAAAAATTATTGACCTACAAATATCTGACCCTTTCTTTAAAAATATTCATTTAAAGCAACACTAAAGAACCGTCAGTTTTGGGCGATTGTGTCGGCCAGTCTGGACAAGAGCGTAATTGTTTTGCCTGAAGAAAAAACTGCATTTCGTATTAAGATGACCAGCACATAGCGTCCTAAAATCCTTATCTCTCGCCTTCAGTTGGATTGAAGTACATTTCTTTTCCCAGTGGTTGTGTGAAGGATGAATAGTGATGAGGTAATGAATCTAATTGTGGCAAACAATGTCATACGATGATGTTGAAAATAAGAAAGGGGGAAGTAACATATGCCCTTAAGCAGTCGGCACATTTGTAGTTGTTTTGTGTGGCAGGGTTCCTGCCTCCCCCCTTTAAAGTTTCTCAGTGCCGGTTAAAGTTACACGGACTCCCTCGGTTTATGACAGAAGTGTCATTCAACGAGCTGTAAGTCGACGTATGATCACAAAAGTTATGAAAATATTTTATGAAGGTTGAAAACTTTCTTAGGGTTGCTTTAAATGTCCCCACCACCTTATTTCAGATCTAGAAATTCAACTATCTATCCAACTGATACAATGTCACTTGAAATACAGTGCCCAATATTGCATTCAAGTAGTCGTTTGCATACTGTGAAATTGCAGTACATTAAAAGCACGCAGCTCTTTACCAGGTCTTGGCAATAATTATGGGTGTGTAGAGTCTTTTGGTATAGCTTGCCTTGTCAAAACCAAACACTTTGCAGTGTAAGTGTTTGCTGCACTTACTTTTCTAGGCACTGTCATGGTGATGGGCTCACACTTTTTGTCAAGCAGCTTGTATAACCTGGAGTGAAAGCATGTGACAAACAAAAAGGAACGACAGGACGACCCATCAGCCATGTGTTCGTTTACACGTCAAGATGGCGACAAATAAATTGAAAATAGGAATGTTTCAAAGTAACTGTGTACAAACAGAGATTAAGATTATGTTTTAAAAACATTTGATGCTTTTTTCCTTATATGTTCACTTCATCATGGTGTCCTGTAACTATTTGTCAATAGCATAACAATAATCTAGTTAGCTAGGCTATTAAAGGACTCAATATGATTTAGCACAGCTTTCATTAATCATTTATTAAAACTAATATTTTTAAAATATCATATTTTTCTTCAAAATTGGTATGGAGCAGCACTCTTGCTGTATTGGTAGCGTCTTACCGTGCAATCTCACATTTGGTGACATCCACACCCCTCTTTGGCATGAAGCCCATCCCTCTCTGCGGCTCCTTGCTGCTGAAGGTGCTGAGGTAATGGACGTACGGCGACGCCTCTGTGATCTCAAAGTAACGGATACTGCTGTCCCCCTGCAAGCGCAAAACGCGCACGGATGGAACATTTAAAGTTAACCCACCTCCTGTCGGAGCTAAGAAATAGGAGATATTTATGAAGGAAATTCCATCAGTTGCAACGACTGGATTTTGTTCGATAGGAAACTTGTTTAGGTATTACCTTAAGAAGCTGAACTTGACTACAATGTATTCAATTTAGGATTGAATTAGAAGTTTTAAATCTTATTTTCTCCATAGTGTCCTGAGATTACATTTTTTTTAGGTCACCTGTGCTATAAAAGCAAACTAAAAAGACTCCTACATAACAGGAAAAGAAACCGCATACCTTCCCACACAAGTAGACCATGTTTGCATCTGCATCATAATATGGTAACAACACTCCATTACTTGTGTCCAGCTCCAACAGTGCGATAGGCTCTTCAAAGTTCGTCTGTGGAAAATAAACATGGTAAATGAAGCCAAAATGTAAACTATGACCGGCTAATTGCCCAAAGGGATTTGTTACCGGGTCCCAGAGGCCGAGCTCTCTCTGGCTCATCCTGGTGAATCCAGTGGTGAAGATGTTTCCATCTCGGATGAAAATGGCTCTCATTGGTCGGATGCCCTCATGTGGAGCCAGACGTTCCTTTGAGGAATCACAAGGGAAGATGTAACAACGGACATTTTTTCAGGACAAAAGATTTTCTTTATTCAATTTCCCGATTGTCTATCCACATTTAAAATAACAACAACATATTTTTGTTTACCTAAAGACCTAAAGATTAGATTTCTGCCTCCCCTGAAAAGACCTCACTTCAGGCTGTTAAAACAGGACATTCCTCTTAGCAAGAAAACAGATCCCAATAAGTTTTTTATATTATGAAAACTGGCTGTCCAAATTAAATAAATGTTTAACCTTTGTAGGATGTTTGACTTCTATCTAACTTTGGGACACAGTAATATTTTGGAAAACTGAAACAGCCAAAAAGCCAATAGCTCTAAGGGAATCTCAAAATTAGAAGCAGCAGTAAAAATGTGGGTGGGCTAAACTGTAGGGTCTCATAAGGACACAAGGAGCTAAACAAATATCTACATATTTGTTTATATATTTAGATTTCCTAAAGTAGTGAATAAATATGGTCTAACTGCAAACTTATACACTATATGTCACATTAGGAATGTTAGTGGAGGAAATCATATACATGCCATAAAAAGTTATTTGTACACCACAATGTTATAGTCTATCCCATAAAGTCTCAACAACAAAAAAATCAGGTTTGTGGCTGGAAGATGAGAAACTTTAAACAACAACGAGTGTAAATATTTAAATAACTACTATCTGTTAGCTCTTGCTACTCGCTCACCGCCACCACTTTTCTCTTTCGGGGGTCACAGACACGCAGCCGTCGATCCTTAGAAGTGGTGCAAAACAAGCTGCCGTTTCGGTTCCAGCTGACGCTGTAGATGATGTCTGGGTGGTCATCCATGGACACAAGAGGCTCGCCTGTGCCCACGTTCCAGATTATAATCAGATTGTCACTGCCTAAAAATGCACAAAGTCAAAAAAGAAAGATATTAGTTCCTGGTTTGTCCACATTACTGCTACTTAATAAAAAGCTGCATGTATGTTTTATTTCTACCGGCAGTGAGGAGGATGTTACGCGCAGTAGGGTGCCAGCTGACGATGCCGACTCGTTTGGAGTGACCCTCGAGCACAACAATGGGATCGGAAAGCGGACGGATCAGGGAGTGATCTGGGATCTGCCAAACCTAGAAAATAAATATAACCATTTTAAATACTATAATCTGCAAAGTAAATCAAATGAATATTTGATTATATCTTGAGAAATGTCTGCAAAATATATAATGTATATATTGCAAACAGGGTTTTTTTAAATTTTACAAACATCATTGTGTGCTAGAAGCAGAAATAACATTATATTTTATCATTGCAAAAATATGAATGTATGTTTTTGCTTATTTTTAGGGGAGTTATTTTTAATGTAAATTCAACCCACTGTCAGCCTGTTGTGTCTTTCTCCTCAAAAGTTACCATAAATCAATAATATATTCTTTAAAAGGAAGTGGGCAGGTTGACATTTTTATGTAATAGTTATAATACATATTTTCAAACCTGGTAAGGTTTTTTGCAAAATGTCCCCTATTGGGGACAATAAAGTGAATCTTGATCTTGATTTTTAAGGTGGCAGCTGCTTAAATATGGCACAGTGTCGTCCAATGAAATTTTACATTTTTTATTTACCCACTAACAATAAAAACTAAGAGAACATCTATTACATTTTAGTGTGTAATCAAATAAACAATTAATCAAAACACATTTATAATTTTTTTCTAAAGGTTCAGATGTTTAAATGAAAAAAAAAACTTGTTTTTGAGCTCTTTGAATGTGTGATGGGCAGAAATGTATGTTTTCTCCTACAACTCAGTTTGATTGTGCTGAAGCAACAATAGGAGCAGATTTTGTGAGGAACGTAAAACTGATGAGCTTATCAATAATAGCACATTGGAACCGTAAAAAAATATATATATGCATGTAGTGTTTTGTCAATATTTAAAGCATTTAATGTTGTGGTCCAACATTTCAAACCTGTCACTTTAAACCCCTCTTTGCAATAAATCTGTGATGGAAGATATTTTGGGTCAAAATTACCCGTTTTAAAAATGATATCCGTATTTTTAAAAATAAAGAAAAGGAAAATGCTATAGAATAGGATAAGTTTTCCAGCATATGTTGCCATGGCGATAGATCTATAATCTAAACCAGTTTTGTGATTCTCAAAATTGCTATTAGAACCAGAAAATACATAAACAAGAACACTAATCCTTATTTTTGTACAGGCTCCATGCGATGACTGATGAACAAACACACATGGTGATTCTACACAGAAATCCAGCATCACTTGTTCATTAACTCTCTCTCAAAAACCTTTTTCAGCTGCCGCAATGACCCAAGTATGTCGAATAAGGAGAATGACATCACAGTTTTGGCTTTTCTGAAAATCCACCGTGATAACAGCTGCAACTGCCTGTCTGTGCTGTTTGATATAACCCCCCCCCCCACACACACACACACACACACACACATTTAAACAGCATCCACGCAGCTGCTGCCAGAAAAGAAGTAGCTATTCACTCATTACATCGCGCAGATTCCTGCAACCATGACATGAACAAGTGGAAGGATCACTAACAGGTGCTGCGATGCACATATGTTAAAAGAAGCTGTCATTTCACATCTTAAAAATGTTACAGCTGACTGGCAGGCTGGACACACATTGTACTGCCAAACTAACTTAAACCATTCACTATGGTTCTATATGGTAGAATATTTAATCTGTTATAAAAGCAAAACATTTTAGATTAAGATTAGAAGTCTTGTAAGACATATTGTTTTTATATATTACAAAATAATACACATATTATGTAAGATATCGTTCAATACATTACAGATAATGTTTCTTTTGTACCCTGCTTCTATTACCAATAAACCAGCAAAGATAAATATTCAATGTTATTATATACAACGTTATCGTTAGATCTAACCAGAAATCTTCAAATCTTTCTAAACTGTTTTGTGTTTTCATCTATCAACTGTCTGCTTATTTCAAGATTGGGTACTGGAGTGAAAATTATCTATACCTCCAAAAATAAAAAATGGCATCTAAGCGGGATCCTCAAAAAACCTCCTTTGATAAAGAGGAGCAGCCATTTAATGTACGATTTAGTCAGATGGTGAAAAATCTGACCTTATCTCTGTGGCGAAGTCTGGCCACTGTAAAACGAGGAAGCCTGTTACTGACAAAAGTGTTCTTTAGGTGGTTAATCCTTACCTAAAAAAGGTAGGTGAGGGTCAAAATGTAGACTGACCAGTAAATCAAGAGCTGTGTGTTTTGACAGCTTTGAAAACTGACATGGAAGACGTGCAAGGTGGAAACCTCTGTTGTGTAAGAAAAGGATAACAACCAGACCGAGACAATGACCATATATTCAGTACTAAAGAGTACAGAGGGGATGTTTGTCATAAACCAAATGCAATAGTTTAGAAAAAGTGTCTCATACAAACAGTGAAGCATGGAGCTGGAATGGGTTGGTATTTACTTTGCTGCAGCTGAATCCATCATTAACTGTAAAGACCACCCACAAGGGGTTGAGATAAAGGTTAAACCATCTGTACAAAACAATACAAGTCATAGCTGAAACAGAATTAAACCCTGCAACATGATAAGACGTAAAACATTTTAGGAATTCCACCCAGGATTGGCTAACAGTGAGATTGTGTCAGATTTTCCTCAAACAAATGTCATCGTCATCGGGAAATGTCCAACCTGCTGCATCCAGATTAACGCTGCGCAGAGAAGGTTGGTTTCTACGCTCAGGGTTTGTTCCCTCTGTGCAGTACTTTTAAAAGTACAACTCTTGTATAGGTCTTAAAAGAGCGTTTCAATTTCAATTAAGATGTTTTTTTAATATTATAAGTAAAGTAATAAGACATAGGATTATCTTCCTTGTGATGTGAAGGCAGCACCTATGATGACTGCACAGCCTCAGTTCCCTGTCTGTATTGTGATGCTTATCTAGATGGGTGTCCTTTAAATGTAAGAGATGCTAATGGACTCAACAGGCAAAGTTGAAAGTACAGGATGAGATAGACCAAACTAAAATTGTAACAACCTCTAAGATGGTTTGTGAGTTGTCACACTCATGACTTATTACCCTCACATAACCCCATTAACAATAACAAAATACATTCATATGTTAACTACTGTACCATGGCTGTGCAGTCCTCCGAGCAGCTGGCTAGGACGTTGTCATCATGAGGGCACCAGTCTATATCAAGGACGGGTCCAGAGTGACCAATTACCATTGGGTAGTTCTTATCCACGCGGCCCGTCTGCAACATGAAGGGCAGTTTTAATGCAAAAAAGAGATCGTTTATTAAATAAACTGTATCACGAAAACAAAATCTAAATTTCCCAACTCCATCTAAACATAGAGCAATCTTAATTTGTTTAAGGAATACATTTTACCCATAACATAAACCTATTCAGTACAGCACATGTAATCTTCAGGCATTTTACAAAAAAAAAAAAAAGCTATTTAAAAAATGAAGTCAGTTATAGAAATTTATTTTGATTGTAGTTATCAAACAATAGTCAAGTTGTTCAAACAGGTTATAAAGGTTTTTTATCATTGACTGTAACTAATAAAACTGCCTCATCCTCACAGTCAAATTATAATATTATTTTATAGATGGTGTCAAAACTTTATTTCTGACAAATAATAATTTGTTTCTTGGGAAAACCCAAAATGTTTTGTAAAGTCTTAACATAATTTGTACATCAAGAATTTGCTTATCAGTTAAAAATAATCTTGATTATGTTAAATGAGCAGTTAATCTCAATTAGACATTTATTTACTTCTTTAATCTGTCATTAATTTGTTCAAGTAAGGAATCACTCCAGTTTTTATGACAGCTTGCTTTAACAAAAGCAGACTGCTGTAAAATCATTTAGGAACCAAAAAGAAAACAGACTACAATTACTGTTGTGCATTGGTCTGAGCTCTTTAATAATTAAATTACTAAGAATGCAACTATTTATTTATTTATTATGTAGTTCCTAATTACTTTAAACGTGAAAATAAGGAATTATTACACTACATTAAAACTGTAATAATGAGCAAAGTGAAAGATTAGGATTATAAGAATGAAAATCCTCAAAAAAACCATCTAATTCCACTATCCCTGATAATGTGAAAACGTGACATTTTCTTGTAGCTTGTCTAATTTGGCACGAAGAAAAAAATATAAAAAGGAAATAAACACTTATACAAAACACTTATTTTACAAGAGTGGCTGATTCAACAACCTATAAATTACCAGTTTAATAAATGTTACTGCTAAGGTGTGTATATTGTGTATGTGTGTATGTGTGTATGTGTGCGGATATTTGACAAGATCAATGTGATAAAATATGGTTGCAGTACAATCCAAACATACTGCTAGCACATCAATGTCATTGAGGCAAACTATGCTAACCAGCAACAGACAGGATCGTATTCTGGGTGTGAGCATGTTCCTGGGTAAACATCATGTTTCAAGCCTAATATAAAAATCTAAAAGACATTTTAAAAGACTGCCATCACAAATGTGTCTGTGGATCTTATCATAAAACATGTGTATCAGCATTAGACATATCTCCAGACACACACACACGCACGCACGCACGCACGCACGCACACACACACACACACACACACACACACACACACACACACACACAGACACACACACACACACACGCTAAGCAAGGTGTATTTATAGATTGAATGACAAGCTGTTGAAAGGGTTTTTTTCTTGTTGCCTGTTGGGGAGGCAGAGGAGGGGGAGGGAGGACGAAGAGCACCCTGGATTTATTAATAGCATGACTCTTCACCATGTCTTTTCAGTGAGAGCAAAAATGCTAGGGATTACTTTACATTTTTAAACTTTCTTTGAGAAGTTTGAAAAAGACTTGTGTTTCATTTAAAATAGACAACACAGATTGAGTACATTTGCTGCCTATTATAGATAGTTGTGGCTCCAAATGTTACCAAACCTCCAAAAGGTTTTAGCAATAAAGGCAACATAACATTCTGGCTAAAAAAAATTAAATAGTTCAAATTGTTATTACAAACAAAAATAAAACACAGCCTGGTGAAATCAAAAGGTTATGGATTTCAAAATAGAGAACTAATCATTGAGTTCACATAACCGATATCGAATGAAACCGGAAATTATTTTAGTCTTTTTTTATGATTTAAATAGTGTTTGGAAGAGCCAGCATAATAATCATAGTGTATGAGTCAGTATAATTACAAAAAGGAAACACCACGTTTCAGCAAAAGGAAATAATTTGCCATGAAGAACAGAAGTTTTATCATGATCTAACGCCTTTTATTTAAATTCATCATAAGACAAAAGCTGTGGTATAGCTTAACAATTCAACAACAGTAAACAAAGCTGGAGAGAGTTCATGACCAGAAATTGCAAGTGAGCACCAAATAAACAGTGAATTTGTATAATATTACCAGTAGCTCAGCTTGCTTGAAATTCACAGAAAAGTTAATGACAACACTGTATCTCAATGTATAATAGATATTATATTTGATATTCTAACTTCATGAGCATGACTGTTGAAGTAAATATGGATCTTTATTCGTTTGGCATATATTATGTACAAAACTGTAAATTACAGGATTAAGAACCTATTTTTGTTTCTTTTTTTGATCTTTTATTGAAATCAGTTATTATTGAAAAAACTTTTAAAACAATAAAAATGTTTTTTTTAAAACATCCAACCTCAGGCTTGAAGTAAAAAGTGACAGTCATCTAAGAAAATTACTGTAATTTACCAACAGCTGCTATTGCCAAACAAATTCCTCATGACAAACACAATCATGATGATGGATGTCACAGTATGTTCTATTTAATTGAGTACTTTAAATTTAACTGTAAGTGACCTCAAAACAATGTAAATACCATATATTTTGTCTTTTTGGTCAAAAACTTAAATTGGCAGAAATTTTCATGCCTTGTCATTAAGGCTTATTGTATGAAATATCTAATCCAAGTCAAGTATGATTAAATTAATTTCTGTTCAGGTTCTGTAAAGAATTAGGGGACTGCTTTAATATTTCTAAAATTCGAAAGACAACAAGACCTTAAAAGAATGGAAACCAAAGATGTCGGAATTGTATTTTTGTATTTAAAGTAAAACTTTTACTTATAATACTTTACAATAAAAAATTTCCAGTCTCGAAGGATTGGTGGAACTTCATGAACATCAACATCTATTCAGCTTTAAGATTACATTTCATGTCATTGAATCTTAATTCCTTTACATCCCTAACCCACCTTGGAAAGAGGCAGGACGAGGAACGCTCCTCCTCCGCTGGACTCAACGATGACGGCCAGAAATTTGGGATTGATGGCGCAGAAGGAGCTGTCCCACGTCACCTTGGAAACCCGGATGTCGTCGTATCCCTGCTCGGCTTTGACCGCCTGCCCGAAAACATGGCGAAACTTACTCTGTCGCACGATGCTGCGACTCATGGCTGGAGGAGAGGAGGACGCAGGATGAGGCGGTAGGAAGAAGAGTGGGAAGAACAAAGTCAAGGATGAGCAGAGTGCAACTTGTTAAACAAAAACGTAAATTAAAAATTTCTTTAATATTTACAAAAAACTCTGTTATAATATCTTTAGGCTAAAAAGGCTTATTGTCTGAAATATCTAATCCAAGTCAAGTATGGTTAAATTAATTTCTGTTCAGGTTCTGTAAAGAATTAGGGGACTGCTTTAAGTTTAAAATCCTGTTGGGCTTGTAATTAAGAATCATATTATGTAGTTCCAGAAGAAAGTAGTTAGTTCATTATTATGATTATTAAGCCCTGTGTGAACCATGCAAATGGTTGTAAGATTAAAGTTTGGTTCAAAGCTGGAAAGAAGCAGTGAACCTGTAATCTTAAAAAAATTAACTATAAATACTTTATTTTAGTCTTGTATTTGCAAGTTCAAATCCTATATTTTTTAGATTGAACAGGGAGTTTAAAAAAAAACACTTAAAAAGAGCATTTTTTATTTGTTTAAGCATTTGGATCATTTTCTAATTACACAAGCAGAAAAAGAATGGTATACTGCCATATAAAAAAAATGTACAACACTTCATTAATTGCTCACTCGTTTGAAGAAACAAAAGTATATCTTCATACATATTATCCTACTTTTCTTAAATCTGGTATGTTATCCTTAAACAACCTCTGATACATGGTAAAATCATTTTTGGTTTAATGATGGGAAGCAGGTAAGGTCCTGATTGACAAAACTTCCCAGATCATGACACCTCCACCTCCATGGCTGATAAATCAAATGAGCTTATTTTAATTGAATGCCTTTTCGGTTTAAGTCACATATTTACCTCTTATCAGATCTTCAAATAATTTAGACGTCCTGCCGTATATTGATGACTCAGCTGGCTTCTTTTTTTTTTTTACTACAGGAAAGTCCTTTAAATTCTCATGTAACAAATAAAGATTAAAGACAATCCTTCGCACTAAAATCTGTTAAGTAGATCCACTGTCAGAATAAATAAACAACTACTTAAAATTGACAAACTCTTATAGACATACATATTAAATTCCAAATCAAAAGGTATTCATTCCAATATACTGACATCTAAATAAGAGTAAAAAATCTCTTGGAGTTTTATTTTGACACGAAACGATGCACTGCCTCATAAAAATACTGAAGCAGCACATCTGATGTAGGCATTGTTTTAGTCTTATAGAAAAAATTGATTATACTTTAAATTGACTTTTTTAACAAATCACATATGTACATTTTAATTCCAAAAGAGGAGTTTGCATAACTTTTTTGAATTGCAGTTATCTTGGACTAAACTATTAATTAGATCGTCCACCAGAGGGCATAAAACAAGAGCAGGATTTCAGAGAAGAGGTTTCTGATGAACCAGCTGCCTTTTTTTTTGGATGTGTTAAATCTCAGAAGTATGGAAGCCCATTTCTATACAGAAGTACACATAAAAAGAAAAAGTTAAGAAGTCTGGGCTCCATCTTATCAACTCTTGTCTGAAATCCAAATTATACTAATTGTTTTTTATTCTGATCAAACCTGATCAAGGTTATTCTACTCTAAACAAAAACTACTCTTCTATTCATTTATTTCTACTTTGTTTTGGCATATTTCTACACTCATAACGGATTGTTTAAAACATGTTGGTTAGGTTTTTTTGTACTTGATCTGTTTTTTACAGAATATATTTTACTTTTTCAGCAAAAAATTAAAATCTAATGCAGTTCTTATAAACCAGTGTTTTGTGCCCGTGATGTATCACCACACCCCAATCTGTCGGTAAGTAAGGCAATGATGTATAATTGAAACAATTTATTAATACATTAATTGTTTCGTTTTTTACAGAAAAAAAGGTGAGATTGTTGTTGTTTTTAACTATTTTAATTCCTTTAAAGCAGTTTTGTGTTTTCATTAAAGTTTCTCTGTTAGTGAACAAGAATCTTTCAGTATTGTTTCAACTGAAGAAGCTTTAAATAACCCTGTCTTAACTACATGAAATAACAGCCTCTCAACATGTTTTAGCTCCGTTTGCTGACTGACACCTAGCTGTCCTGTGGCCACTGCAGGAAGCAGACCAGCAGGCCTTTAATCCTTTAAAACACTGGGGATATTGTATAACAGCGCTTGCAATCAGAGATGATATTAATAGTTGATTGTCTCAGCAAAGACTACGTGTGTTTGAAAATATCAAAAGTGAAGGCACATAACAAGAATAGAGCTGATAAACAGTGGGGGAGAGCTAAGAAACTAGAAGTAAGCTGTTCAGATATTATCCTTATGACAGTATGACAATAGGCAACAATTTCTGTAATCCTAGAGGTTAAATTTAAATCTAAAAAAAAAACGTACTTTTTTCTCAATCCCTTATCGCTATGGCTGCTAACCTTTACTATTATCTTTTACACTGGTCTTAAATGAGAATATGGCACAAAAACCTAAACAGTGAACATTTTATATAAAATTTAAATACTAACCTAATCAGCCTTGAACTGGATCAGCGTTTTTTCTGCCGCCTGTCTTTTTTTAACAACAAAGTTTAATCCAAATACTTTTGCTGCAGTTATTTAACATACATATTCATCATTGAAACGTTGAGTTCCAAAAGGGTAATCTACTGAAGAAAATGAAATACATTGGGTTACACTAGATAACCAGCAGCTACCAGGTCCATCCAGATGTTTGATGGACTTTTCACTACTTCAAAGATCTGTTTTAATCAAGTTTTATCTGTAGTATAAATAAATTTTGTCCTTTAAGCATTGCTCGATAATCAGTCTCAACCTATGCCAAGCATTAAAAAGAAATCATGATTGCATTTCTAATAAATCTTTATTTTGTTTTGACATAGAGCAGAGAAACAGAAAAAATGCAGAAGATTTCAGCTATAACAGGCAGTAGATGTAGTTATGTTTGCTTACTGAGCAGGCTCTCTTTATATAATCATTCTTTTTTTATTTTTTTTTATTTTATTTTAACTGATGTTAGACTTCTGTGCCCCTAAATATTTAACTTTCTTAAATGTATTAATCTTTGTTAAATGTATCATCCGTTAAAACGCAAATCTCATCTTTCTCTAAAAATAGAAAACATTTAAAAAATAAAAAATAAGATATCCTCATTATCTTCCATTTCTTTTTTTGACTTGATGATTTCAGCCAATCAGAATCAGAAGAAGCTTTATTGACAAGCACGCTATTGGATATACAAGGAATTTGTTTTTGTGTAGTTGGTTCAGTACAAATGTTTAAAATATGGATTTGAAAAAAAAAATATGAGGACCAAGTAATAACAAGTAATAACTGTTATTTCCCCTCTGAGGGATCAATAAAAGATAATCTAATCTAATCTAGACAAAATCTAACTTTAAATATATGTACATAAGTGTTGGAGTGAATAGAATAAAAAGTAAGAAAGAAAGAGCAGCACATGGGGGACGGGGAAAAGGCTTTTAGAAGAAAAAAACTACAAGGGGATTAGTAAATGATCTCAAATAATATTTCGATATGCTTTGAAAAATGGAACTGTTATTTTAGTAAAGGTTGTAAGACCAGAAGAATCTCACAATGGAAGATGTCTGGTTATTGTTCTTTTTAAATCTCTCATTGAAGATTGCGATGTAGTGAGGACTGGAAAATGGGCCATCCAGCAGTGGTATATTTAAATAAAAAAAAGAAGGGGTCAAGCAAGTGTTTCGAAAGCCATCATCAACAACTTTACTTCCTAGAGCAAAACCTTGAAGTGAGCCTACTGAAACTGAGATGGTGTGACTTCATGGAGCAATGGAGACATGACCGGACAAGAGTGATGAGAGGACAGAAAGCCTTTGCTGCTTTCCTAGAAGCTCTACATTAACTGGAGATTTACATTCCAGCCTGGCTACTGAGGGTGGCTAGAGCTGCAGCTTTGGAGCTGCATTGTCTTTCACATGTTTATGTATTTTAGTGTCCTCTATAGAAAGGGAATTTTTGGAAACATTCCATAAACTTTCTGAAGGTTCTGTAAACATTCCATTCTAACTTACTCTAACATATTTCGATAAGAAATGCTACCCAAATACTTTGACCACGTCTTCTCTAAATCTATTAGCTTAGTCCTTTGTTAGCCCTTGTTATTCATCATCATGTGTTGTGTCAAACAGATAACTAAAGCAATTTTGCTCAAATTAGGTGATATTTGAGTGTATATATGTATGAACATATTAAGAGTTATGAGTTTTCACAAGAGTCGTGATTCTAAATGTTTCCAAACTGGAGCAATAATTTGAGTTTTTATTTCCAGAGCCACAGCAATAAACCAGCCAACGCTCATAAACATCACATCTTTACTGTTCATAAAGGTAGTTTTAAAAGTTGGTTTACCATTTCAGTAACTTTTTGTGGTTTTCGAATAATTTTTCTCTTGCCTTTGCTTTTTACAAATTTTGGATGATTTAGCTTACATTCTTTTATAAAGAAAAGATATTTGGAAATGATTGTTCAGAGATAGTAGGCTGTAAACACATGTTATTAATGCATGAGCTTTATCAAACTGGTGTTTTATTAACCTTTAAGGGTGCAGATACTTTGCACACTTGTTTCATACATTTGAAAAAAAAATGACAATTTTGTCTCTCAGCTTAAAATTTAAAAAATTATGTTTGGAACAATTTAAAAGCTCGGATAAACTTGCTAGCCCTCCACTGCTCGCCCGTCCAGACAATCTCATATGCCTATTTTTCATGCCTGAATTAACTAAAGGAGGCCACTGGTTTTGAGATAAAACACGTTTATCTGTTTTTTATGTTAACATGCCTGCTGGTAATTTGTGTTGATAGATCAGGCCCCAACAGCCCTAGATGGGTTTATTAAAAAGCAAAATGGCATAATTACAACCAGGTCAAACCCCAAAAACAACTTTGAGGTTCAGTTCTTAAAATCCTGCTTTTGTCCGAATGTTTTATCTAATTAAGGATGCAGGAGCTTGAATACTTTGCCTGTCACCATTAGAGACAGTTTCCCCTATTTCTTTTTGAAGAGGCATCTTAAAGCTAATAGGATAGACAGTGTTATCATTAAACCTCATTTTCTAGGAGTTTCCAATATCAGTTAGTTTTTCGTGATGCTGTCTTTCTAAACCTGTTTAAAAGACACTCGCACTTTTATAAGGTTTTTTCAAACAAGTCTAATCGACCTTGTATAGTGTTTCTCAGTTCTTCTCACTCTATTCTTATATTTTTATGGTATTGAATCATTACTTGTTTGTGTTTGTATTTTCTAAGACTACAGATAGCATCCAGTCTATTCAAGCAATATTTCATTTTCTTTAAAATACACTCTCCCATTAAAACAAAATCAGTTCAGTTTAATAAAAAAATAGAATCACGCGCTTAAATCAGAAATTGGGAAAATTACAATATTTTACAACCAATAACACCAGGGCTGAGAGAGTGAGTTATTTTGGGTTTAGACAAACTTAACATGCGTTCTTCAAATATAGTAAAAAGTTCTGTCACAGAAACATAAACTCTTAAAATTATCTTTGTGCCCCAATGTTTGTAGACATGTGACTTTCTGGAGATGTCCCTAAAAAGAAAAAGAAGACTGTTTTAAAATCACTGCTTATATACCAAAGGTTTAAAGGTGTTGTTTTGGTTCTTAACGAGAATTATGTGGAAAAAAGTATATTAAAAACAAAGACTTTTCTTTCTATCAGGTGTGTGTGTGTGTGTGTGTGTGTGTGTGTGTGTGTGTGTGTGTGTGTGTGTGTGTGTGTGTGTGTGTGTGTGTGTGTGTGTGTGTGTGTGTGTGTGTGTGTGTTTGGTAACAAGTTAGGGTCATGGACTAAGTGGGCACTAAGTTAAGGTAAGGTAAGGTTTGTGCATGCATTGATAATAGTTAGATTATAGAAATTAATGAAAAACGAGTGGAAGTCCATACAGAGTCCTTGTAAAGATAGACAGATGTAAGATGTGTGTTGCGCATGGCACAGAACGAAAGAATAACACGGCCACTTTCCTAATATAGACATGACAACCTGCCTACAGCGTCCCAAATAGTCCCGGAGAGCAGGCGGTGCGCACAGCCTGCGCAAAAAAAAAAAAACTAACGCCAAGCACGTAAATCCTGTACAGCTGGGCCGATTTACCTGCAAAACGCGCCCCTTGAAATGCATAACGCCTTTCAGGTTAAGCAGCAAAGCGCAGAGTCACTGCGTGCGTCAGGACGCACCGCGATGTGTGAGCCGACGCGCAGCAGAGCGCAGAGACGCGCACATCTGAGCAGGAACCAGCTCACCTCAGGTTGTAGGGAGTCCCCTCTTCCCTGGAGAACTTTTTTCTGCGGTGGTTTCTCCTATTCCGCCTCAGTCTTGTTGGGTTATTTCTATGAAATTCCTGCGACCCACGATCCTATAAGCGCAGTCCGGACCCACTGGCGAGGCGCTGCTGGGCTGGGGGGAGACAGAACCCGGACAGAGCAGGCAGGACGGGACGGTGGGAGGGAGGGATCCGTCTATTTTAGAACAGCCTCAGTCAGAGCACCCGGGTGGGGGATGTGCGTCAACGTAGGACGTCCAAGCAGAGGTCACTGATGCTGGCCGGGCCAAACCTGCCACTGCCTGGTGTCCACAATGAAAATGGTCACGGAAGTTTAATGCATTCTTTTTTCTTGGAGGTTTTTTATTCAGTGTAAAGATGAGATGTTTTAGATTTTCCAACATATTTATTTGCAAAGTTGAGTGAAGACCTCCAACTAACGCATACTTTAATTATCGATTGATCGGTTTTTCAATAAATCTGCCATAAAATACACTTTTTATTTGCATCCCTTAATTGCTCTGTCATACAGGAAGCTGCTTGAGTAGATTCTGTTGGTATATTAAATACCTGCATAAAAACTAGATTCAAAAAATGAATACACACAAAAGTATCTATGGATACACTGGTTGATTTACTCTAAACCAGATATATTTTTGAAGCTCATTTAAAATTTGCATCACAATCTGTTGACTAATAAGTAACAGATTACTAATTGGATATCAAGAGTTGCTAGAGTATGTTATTCCTCCAGCATGTTTTATGTGTTTTATGTTCCGTATGCTCCAGTTATTATTCAATTTCTAAACTAGTTGAATTTTTTTTTTTCATAGTAAACATAAAGCAAATATAAAGTGTTTAAAAATTTTTTTTTAAAATTAGCAAAAATAACATCTGATCATCTGATTGAGCACAGCAAACTAATAAAATTAAGCTTGTGTAAAAACAAGAAGTCTCAACCTATAAATTGTGATGCCCATTTGGTTAAAATAAAAGTAAAGTGAATAAAAAGAGGCTAAAGTAAATAAAACTATTACTCAAGTACAAGTTAATTGCTTGAATTAACTTACATATTATCAGCTTAAAAGACATTCTGGAGGAACACCTCAAAACACATGTTAGGATAAGACTAAGAACTGTTTCAAATTAAAGTATGATCCCCAGAGGTCAGGAGCGAAACAATAAATGAATCTGGTTAAGCAATTAAGTATTAAACAATATGTCCAACAATCAAATGGTTATGGAAGAACTTTGTCCTAAAGATTAAGAGTTTTGTCAACCACAAATTAGCAGAGCAAACACAACAGACCTTGGAAAAGATAGTATTAGTGTTATTATTTATAAAATAAGTCATTTACTGACACAGGCTACTCAGTGGGAGAAGCCATTGCTTAGAAAGCAACTCAAAAAAAATCCGGAACCATTGTCATAGTTGGAGGTGAAAAAACAAAAAGACTTTAAGCCTGCGGACATTTTGGTTGATTGGTGGCAGAAAAAATTATGTAGAAAAATGTAAGCAAATAAAAAGATTAATTAAAAAAAACATCCAGGAATTTAAAACTTCAAAATCCAGACTCGGCTACAGCCTCAATGAATCAGCTAAAATGACCTTATAGCTAAAACATTCAAAACCAATCCGCACCCTTACTGGAGGTGTTGACTTCCAAGTCCTTTTAACAGACTGACAGAAAACGTATCTTTTAATAATCTCCTTTTTTTTTTTTTTTTAATGGTCACAGTTGAAGCACATAAAATATAAAACATTTACATCGACAAATTAAAAATCAAATCCAAAAATGTGTTTGACATTCCACACATACCCGACACCTACTACAGCACAGGAATGCTCCCCACAGGAAGCAAAGCCACATAAAAATAAAGTCAAGATTAAAAGTTTTTTTTAAAAGCGAGTAAAGTGCATGTATGACAGACATCCCCGTACAGATATTTGATTGCAGAGAAGTTTCACTTGCCAGTCACAAGCACACTCCTAAAAGCTGTACAAAAGAGATCCACTCACGATAGAACTCGGTCACCGACGCAATCCAGAGGTTTAAAAAACAAAAATAATTAAAAAGAAAAACACGTACAGTTTTTTTAAACACTCGGAATATACACTTACATCCAAAAGAGATCACAGCAGGGAACTCATAGCTATACACTCTGCCATTACGCCCCAAAGCTAACTTTCCTCCCTCACAGCTAACATGCACACGTGAGGAATCTGCTCTGACTGGCTGCAGAGCTGTGAGGACAACAAAAGATACCAGTTTAATTCCAGTTCATCAAGCGTAGTTCAAATCGTTTCAGAATGAGGAGGATGTTCCAGAGAACAAGAGCCTGACATCCACACAGGTCAGATTTGGTTGAGGTATTGTGGTACTACACATAACGAAGAAACATTCTTCTGCTCTCTCCGCTTCAAAATGCAAACTGTTTTTTTTTTTCTACTTCCTGTTAAAGAAACAACTTTCTAATCTGTAAGGAGGAGATGGTTGGCATTTACCATCTTGCCTGATTTTGACAATTAAGATGAAAATATTGGGGGTGATCGGAGGAAAACGAATCAAACCGTTGAGGAAACAGCTGCGTCATTGTCTCTCACAATTGATGGTGGAAGAAACTTTAGCAACAGTTAAAAAAAAACAAAAAAAACAAGGCAATAATCCACCTTGATGTGATTTATCAGAAAGGACAAGAGAAACCAGCGACGATGGGAACAGGGAGTGTGTGCAGGCTCATAATTTCATTCCTTCACAGCCTTCTCACGGCGGTCAAGCTCGGACTGAGATCAGATTTCACAGAGGCTCTTGGTGGATCTGTAGGGGAGGGGGGGATTGTACAAAAACAACTAAAACGCATCCTTTAAGGCAAGAGGCATCGGTTTGCTGAATTAATCCATCATGTGCACTTCATTTACACTGGAGAGGTTCACGCACACGAACAAACACGCATACACACACAGTGAGGGTCACATGGTGTTGTACAGGGTGCCAATAGTTCTTTTCTGAAGTTGCCTTAGTGGGTGAGTCTTCCCATACTGCTGCCTACTTGGCAAAAGCGAAGGCCCAGTCGAATGCAGAGAGTCTTGGTCGACGTTTGGAAGTTTTTCCTTCGGCGGGCTCAGATCTGAGGCCGGCAGACCTCCTCCTGCTGCAGAAAGGTTCGTAGCCTCCATGCTCGGCGCGTCGGGCCGCTTGTCGCTCGATGGAGGAGAACTGTTCACCCGCTGCTTTTTGGATTCGTCACCGGCTGCTTTGGGAGAGGGTGGCGCCGCGGCGGAGCAGCTACGCTCCAGCTCACTCAGGTCGTTGGCGAGGAGCTCCAGACAGCCCAGTTTGGCCAGTGACGCGGAGCGCTTCATCTGAGAGGGAGGAGTCAGGCCCGCCTGGCGGATCCGGGCCTCCACATCTCGAACTCTCTTCTGCAGACTGCTTCCTTCCTTCGGAGGGACGCACGTCGGCTTACAGGCTCCCGCCGAACCAACCTGCTGCAGGAAGGCGCCCAGCTCCCACAAAGTCTCCCATGTCCCCCTCAAGGTGATGTCAGGACAGATTCCCTCCGTGAAACATTCCGGGTCTACGCACGACTCGAGCTTCGTCACCCCTTCCAAACACAGGAAATTTACGGACGCAAAGCAAGACGGTTCAGAGTGGTGGAAAGGAGAAGAGGTAAAGAGCAATCTGGTATCAGCAGGCTTGGGTTTATTTCCTTTTGTGCTTTTGTTAACATTTCCCTGGACCTCCAATGCATTGCCCCTTCCATCTGGCCTAAACCCGCCATCTGCACAATCACACTCTACCTCCACAGCGCTGGCTACCGACGGGTTTATTCTGGCATCCTGTGGCGCAGACGCCGTCGTGGAGTGGAGGCTGTTTGGGCAGCGCCGGGAGTTGGAGGCGCCACCAGTGAGGGGGAGCGTTGAGGTTAACGGCGTCTCGTGCTCTTGTTTCATCCGTTGCTCAAGCTGTTGCGTGACTCGCCGCACAGACCCCCTGGTCCAGTCGCTGTAGAGGCGAGGGGAGGCAGCGTCCTCATTCTCTTTGCGTTTTGATTCCTCTGCTACACTTTTTGCCTCCGTCTGGGGGACAGCGTCTAGATTCCCCACCTCCTGCTTAGACCTCGTTCCTTTTTGGTCATGGGAGTTTAGTGGTTCTGGTTGGCTAAGAGTCCCTGTCGGGTTAACTCCTGTGTCCTGCACAGGAGCATGGGTTTCCTGCAAGGAATGGCAAATATAGAAGCATAAAGGAAAGAAAAAAAAAAAGTTAAACCAATAAAAACATTTGAGTACTTTTTTTTATCATGCAACACACAAATTAACCACTAGATGGCTCACATGAATCAAGAGATCCTTAAAGTTTATCAGGAATTCTCTAAATAAAAAATAGTATACTAAAATATCTGAATTCCCTCATCAAAATCATTGAAACTAACTTGTTTAAATAATTAAATTCAATGAGGTAAAGTATTCTTTTTATTTTTCATTTCATTTTAATAGTTGGATTAAAGCTAATCAGAAGCACAACTTAAGTTTGGGTTAAAATGAGAACAATAAAATCAGAACAATAAAATCAGAAGTTTTAAAAAGAGGAATGTTATGGCCCCACATTCATGGGGAAAAATTGTAACTTGACAGAGGATAATCACCAACACTCAAGGAGTGGAGGAATAAAAGAGGAATAAATAAGTGATATAGAAATTGGCTGTAGGAGGAGTCCTGGATCCAAGCATTTTAATGTAAGGTTAAGTGAAAGAAAAAAGGTTTAGCAAGGTTTTCAATCATCAACTACAGCCTTGAGATGATTGTAGAGACTACACCAAGAGCAGGGAGAAATTCACTTTAGCATTATTTGCATCAACTCAAACCTGATGACATTAAAAAAGGGCTCTTTTTAAAATTAAACTTTTGTTTTCTTTGCATTTAATCTAGAAATCAAGGGTCAGTATCTTTCAGAGTCAGTATATAGACCAGAGAGGCTTCCACTGCTGACAAGCTTTAGCAATGACGCAGATTTGATTTATCAGCAGCAAATGGAAGCTGCTAATACAGCCATAGGTAAAAATACCTACAGTAATGACTAATTTTTTATCATCTTATTTATTGGCCAGAAAACTTGACCTGATATTAACCAAACGGAGAATCTGACCGATTGTCAACAGGGCAACAAGAGAGATCAGAGCAAACACTAAACCTAGGCTACCATAACACCTCAGCAGAGCCACAAACTCCTTGCCAAGTTTCCGTTATCAGGGAGTTAACTGTAAGTCATAATCATTAACATTGATTAAGACATAAATCACGCCGTGTTTAATGTGTTCATCTAAAAATCTGACTTTATGAACTGAATTACTAAAAGGATGAATATAGGTGTACTGGAGGACCTTTCTAAGACGGCTTAAAAACATCTCAGACCATCCACCCACACACACTAAGAACAAAGCATGAAAGAAGGTATAGAGGAAAACTTACAAGCAATGGTTACCTTTCTGTTCTCCTCCTCCTCCTGCCCCTCATTGTTCACATCCTCATGGTCATCTTTACCACAGTTCTTCAGCAGGGGAGACTGCTGCACAGCAGCACTCCGCGTTTTATCGTCATGACTCATTCCCTTGAATTTTTCCCTGGCACTAAAAAAGTTTATGTGATCCGCACTGTGACCGAACAGCAGAACATTGTCCTGCGAAACAGCGTTGGGATGGCCGACGCCGTCGTTGGAGGAGGGAGGGTCGGAGCAGTCCGTCTGCTGATCATCATCTTTATTAGGAAGCACTGGTGTAGATAGAGTGTGGGATACAGGCTGTTGTGTGTTCGGTGTCGTCGTGGGCTCAGACACCAGGTGGGAAGAGGTGGAAACCTGTGGTTTGGCGGCTTCATCCGTGGATGATGGAGCAGGAGAGGGCGGGAGGAGGTGAACAGAGGAAGGTGGGTGAGGCTGGCCCACCAAAACGCTTTGTACAACGCTCACCCCGTCTGTCCTGTCAGGATCAGGGACAACCATAGCAGCACTTAACTTGGAGAGAGGAGGCAGTGATGGCCGATCCTCCGAGTCACACAGACCGTTGGAGAGGGTGGGAGATGACACAGAACATGCTGTGGAGTCAGGATGGTGGTGGCTGAGTAGCTTGCTGTTGCCCTTATCAGCCTGAGAGGCTCCTTCCAGGCTTTTAGCTTTAGCTTCACCTGATAAACACAGCATATCATCAAAGGCAGAAGAGCCAAGGTGACCAGAGTGGATGCCAGTGTCAGGCTGGCTTGTCGAGTATGTCTGCCTTGCAGTCCTCGGCGAGGTTCCTAGTGATTCCAGCAGTTCTCTCACAGACGGGCCAGTCATGCCGCCTGCCTGGTTATGGGGATCAGAGCGACCCAGGCTGTTGGGTTGTGCGAGCGACTTGGACAGAGGCTCGTGGTGCTCAGACAGATCACTGTCTGACAGAGAACGCCACAGCTTGTTGTGCCTTTGCTTGCTGCGGAAGATTTTGACAAACACAAACACATACATTAACAAAATTAACTAAACCTGATGTAGGCGGATAATTAGTAGAATTTACATTAATCTTCTGTCCCGTCATGCATACATATCGTTTTAAAAACTGCTATTTCATGACGGTGATTTTTGTAAACTTGGATTTTCTGTTTAAATATACAGTTCATTGTATTGCCCTAATTTAAAGAGCCAACCTCATATTAGAAACTCCAAAGCAGAGGAGCACCAATCATTTGATCAGGTAAATCAAATGTTTCCTCTATTCACTAAGAGTATCAAAAATAAGAAATCCTAACAATCTATTTTATAAATCCATCACCTAATTAAATGTAATTGATACCTTTTTTCTGAGCTTAACAAAAAACAAAACAAATGAATGTTGGACAAGGATGCTGTGATGCAAAAAGTTAAGTCTTTATTTTAACATTATAACCTCCTCCAATTAACTTCCAACACATTTTTTCCTCTTATGCACTACAGTGCAATGGAAAGAAAAAATCCCCAATGTTTGGAACTGTTATTGGTCCTAAAATTTCAGATTGGAGAACTTTTACTGTCGCCTAATGTTTGCTGGATGACTAGAAGCCACTTTTTCCATAAGAACTTTCCTCAGTATAGATGAGTGTACTAATTTACACTGTGCCCTTTAAAGTTGCTATTTAAAGCAGGAAAAATCCCTTAGAAAACAGACTCCTAACCACAAAAAAAAAGAATCGTCGTTTTAAAAAGACTTGGATGAATAGTCTTAAATTTTGTTAACATCTTTGCATGTGAATTTGTGTACCTGGCTAGCAGTATGCCCTGGTACTCCTCCAGCTGTCTCATGAAAGAAGGATTGGGTTTGGTCACAGTCCGACGCTCCTTTACGTAATGGAAGGCGTTTTTTAAATCCCATCCGTACTCCTTCATGGCGTATGCGATCACTGTTGCTGCAGAGCGGCTTATTCCCATTTTACAGTGGACCAGGCACTTCGCACCAGATTTCCTGGTTTAGACATCAACAGTTAAGTTATTCATTGTCGTTCTGTGTTTAAATTGGACTGTAAAACAAATGAGCCGAGTCAGAAGCCAAATCTTAATCGAAAAAATAAAAATAGGAAAATAAACAATCTATACTATAATAAATTAGCTGATTCTATTGTGAACAGATTTTACCAAAGGTTTCTGCTTAGAAATGAAGCAATAATCGTGTTGATTCATTTTTAAAGGTTTTATATTAGACATAAGGGAATATGTGTAAATTAGTTTTATCCTCTGATGTAATCATACTATAAATTATTGGTACACAACAATTTTAAGCATGATACTAACTGCAAAATAATCCATCACCTGATCAAGTATAAGAAGACTAAATCCCAAATTATCAGTTTGAGAAAAAATAAAACCACCAAACCCAAAATCTGGGAACAAGACATTTATTGGTTTCCAAAAAAACGTATAAAAAAGAAATCCTGCCTTTGCATTGGGACTAACTAAAATCAATCTCCACGGATTAACTTCTGGATAATAGGAAAAAGGTATTAAGTTTGGAAAAACTTTCTTTTCTGATACATAAATAACAACTTCATATTTTTCTAGATTGAAAAGGACCCCTCTTAACTTACTTTGCTCTAGATATGAACTTGTAGGTGTCATTCCAATAAGCGAGCAGGTCGGTGGCCTCTTCGTCGTAGACGCGGATATTGTGGTACTCAAACACACCGGGGAAAAAATTATCGATCTCCCTTGTTACATTCAGGATGTACTGAACCCTAAAGAGAAAATAAACAAAGATAAAAAGTGTGTCTGCTGCTGTTAAACACTAAACATACCAAGCTACATCTGCTTGTATCCTAAGAAATGTTCTCAGTTTAGATAAATGTATTCTTTAACGGTGTTTTTGTTACTGTTGTTGGTAGTCTTTCCTTACCCACTCTTCTGAAGCTCCTCCAAATTAGATGCATTCCACTCAGATCCCTGTAGGAAACAAAATAATCCTCAATGTTCCTCTATTCCTTTATCTAAGATTTACATCAGTCTTAAATCCCATGGCAAGACAAGCCTCATATATGCGTTTAAAAACCAAACAGACTCAAAGTACCTTAAAATTTAACCTATCCTATATTACACAAAGCTGCAAGGGATTGTCTTTAAAACGGTTTAATTGTAGCTACAGATTTTTCTCTTGAGTATCACATCTAAGATAAATGTTTACTGCCAAAATACCAAGAAGACGTGATCAAAGATCTCCGTGGGACTGTCCATCTGCCCCAGAATAACAATCATCTCTTTGTCGATGAACTCCTTGAACTCCCGCAGGTTGCACGTCATGTGCATCTCCAGCTCTGTTCGGATCTGCGGGACACAGTCAGCCAGAGACAAGACCATTCAGTTTAACTTCCTACTGAGCAAAACTTAAATTAATGCTTTTGATTGAAAAAAACTCACTTCTTTACAGGTGACATTTTCAAGATCTTTTTGCATTATGATTTCCCTCAAGCTGGTTTTAATCTGTCGATCTGTAAGCTCCCTCTCTGTGGGGCTGGAGAAACAAAACAACTTAATATACAAAGTTTTGGAGTGCCTTAGTAAAGCAATTCATAACTCTAATATTTACACGTCAGAGAAAAGGACAGGTGAATCGGCGCGGTGCGACTGCACATCCTGCATGAAGTTCCACTCGTTGATGCGGGACTGGTCGGAGGACACTCTGCTCTGATAATAACTGACCCATGTGAGGAACAAGCTGCCTGGGAAGTAGTTGTGGCAACGAGCTACTTCGCAGGCTTTGTGAAGAGACTGCAAAGCTGACCTGTCAACAGGAAATGGAAAACTTGTTTAAAAGGGATGATTCTTACACAATGTAACCATTAAAAAGATTAATAAATAAAAGACCACTCGTTTGTATTAAGACTCACCACATGGCTTGCACAGAGACAGGCTTGAATACATGCACTTTGGTGTCGGTCGATACACTGAACCCTCTGGGTGGCAAAAAATAAATAAAAGAGAAAAAAACAGGAAACTTTCAGCCTTTTTGACATCTTCTAAATGGATTGTGCTCAGTTCTATCATGTCAGAGAGTTCTCACCCATCTCCATCCAGGTGTATTAAGGTGTCACTCCATAGAGGCAACACCATACCAACTGAACATGAACTGCAGGAAAACGAAACAAAAATAAAAAATCCATCTTTCAGTCTTTTTATATAATCTTAGTTTAAACTTGTAGGTTTGGTTGAACTATTGTCTCACCTATCTATTGGACTAAAATCCATGCCTAGAACTACACTCTCCTCCGTGTCCTGGCGCCCGATGGTTGAGACCACCACCATATAGCGTGTGGCCTGAGTGCTGGCGCTCTCCAAACGGACCGCCTACAGCAGACATGACAAAAGTCAAATGTTCTTTTTTTAAATTGCATTAGTGATGCATCTTGTGCTTCGTGTAGGATCTTGCACCCACCAGCTTGATGTTGTCTTCTGATCTCAGGAGAGTGAACATGGTCTGTAGATGCTGCTGGATGTCTCCTGTTATGATTACAAAAACAAAACAAAAAAACGTGGATGAAATCAACTAAATTCTGTGCATTAATGCTGCATAGTTTAACGTTTCCCCTCACCTGCATGTTTACTCCGCAGCTGTGTGAAGCGAGAGGCTGAAGTTAGAGAGGAGCCATTTCCTCGAGGCAGGAAAAGAGCAGCTCCTTTGACGGTAAGGAAACTTTCACTGATGCTGTACAAAACACAAAACACAATACACATTTGTTACAAAATAATAACCCATTAAACCCAGTTTTGGCCGTCAGCTGTCAGACTATACAAGACAAAACATTCATAGCAAGAAAGATTCCTGTACGACAAGGAAAGCATCTGATCGATGGCGTTCTGCCCGGTGTCGTTGTCACATTCTCCTATGAAACAAAGCTGTCGTGTTTAACCAGACTGGGATGCGGTCCATTTCAGAAGTAGGCAGATCTGATTCACTGTGCAGGCATGGTCTCTTTGTTCTTTGTTTCAAACTTCAAGATTTTTTTTGATCTGAGTCATGATAACTATTTCTTATTTTGGAATCAACAAAATAACAGCACTTTTGAGAACATTCATTAGCACCACTGGTAACAGTCGTTACAAAGCTTCAATTATTTATTGAAGCAACAGAATCATATACTTAAAACATTTTTAAAGATAGATTTTTGCTAACATTGGAACATTAGCTAGACCCGATTGCCTTGGTCACATAAGACCAAGGATGAAACTCTCTAGTTGATCAGCAGTTATAACAGTAGTAAATAGAAGTGAGAAAAACTCCTATCCTTATACTCCGACCGTAACTAATGACTGAATCCTATATGCAAAAAAACAGAACTCAAGCATGTCATGGTGGCATAGATGAATTTCTTTATTTATAGAGAGGTTATTCTAAAGCAATAAAACCATTTTTTTTAAATAAGATATCCGTATCTATCAAATATGACTGCCACTGTAGTTTCAGTTCGGATATTATGTGCATTTTCTTTTCTGGTTTTTCATTGCCCAGCCACATAAACCAACCAATAAAAAAAAAAAAAAAAAAAAAAAAAAAATTGTTCAACTGTATCTGGTAAAATGCCTGTGATGAAAGCTTGTCTGAAAGTGGAATGTGTTTCAAAAGTTTTGTTTTCATTTCAAGTTTACTTGGATCAATCTGTGCTCTCCCAAACAAACAATCTTTTGCTCGACAATTAGAGGCAAGATTTACGAGCTTAAGACGGTTTAGATTGCAACGTGAAAACAAACACACACACACACACACACACACACACACACACACACAAAAAAAACCGGCCACATCTAGTTACACGTTTGCTGAGTTGGATTTATTATGTTGTTGAAAAGACAGAACAAGGACTGGTTTGCAGTACAAAAATAACCAACAACTTCTTCTTATTTCTTCTGCATATCCTCAATTTATTTGTTCACAAAGTGCGGTTGCGATATCACAACTCGTTGACACGAACCTGAACCACTACCTGGCATACACTTGACATCTCTCACTAACTCACTTATCCAGAGGACTCTGTAAGGATAATTGAGTTATGTAATGGGCTTAAGAAATCCAACGCAATAATGAGACTGTGAAATTCTTAGGTGGGTTTTACTGCCGTTTTTCATCAAAACTCATTGTTGTGATGATTATAGGTTTTGTGTTTAACAATTTGTTGACAGTGTCAAGATCATTGCAGACGCGCTAGTCTCGTTGTTCGTTATGATGACGGGGAAACCAGATTTCCTCAACACCAATGAATGAGCGTCCATATCCGTCACTCATTCCAGAGCCAAAACATAAACATAGGGCAAGGAAAAGGTTCAGAGACAGACAGTCTGGAAATATTGCCATCTGTCATCAAGATAAAGGAAGTTAAGTGCTAACACTGGAATTAAAAGCAGTTATTACAAAAAAAAGAGAAAAAAAACTAAAGCATTTTTTTAAAGGCTACAAAACTCCACTACACTTGAGGTTTTGTCACGGGTCATTGTTTTAGAAAAGGTTTTCAAATGAAAAGAACAAAACTGGAAGAACCTTTTAGTGAAGCTAACTATCATCCATACTCAAGTAAAAAAATTTAAAAACACTTTACAGGTAACAAAGATTAGACACCCTAGAAACACTGAAACGACGGCACTGACAATGTGATGGCAAAACCCACATGCCATTCTTCAGAACAAAAAATAATTAAATGTATCTACACGTTAGCACAATGCTGAGAGCAAACCTTTGGGATCGTCGTGCCAAGATCTTGCGAAAGAGATGAGTTTGCACACACAGACCCACTCAAGCACAACATGTCTTATAGGAGTGCTAATAATCAAGGGAATATTTCTTGCATTGCAAACTCATAAATCACTTATAAACGCCAGAGATTTCACATGGAGCGCTGACAGATTGATCACAACCTATAAAAGTGTCTGGGGTACACAGTGTGCTTGCAAGCCTGTGCCCCCTGAAGATGCATGAAAACAGGGGCGGGTGGGGTGGGGCAAAAGTGCATGAGTGCAGGAGAAGCATCCAGCAGGCACGTTTGTCAGCAGGGTAAATGCAAATGAACCCATTCTATCAACAAAATCTACATGAGTGCAAAACTACAAGCCAACAGGGAGAATGAACCGAGAGTGGAATAAATGAAAGCAAGAACTTGTCAGACCAACCAAAGAGCAACGTGGATTCTATTTATTAGGAGTAGAAAGTGCAACTGCAGATCACATTTAGGTAGTTTCAGGTTGTCAACTTACAGATGATAGATTTCCCCCCGAGAGAAGACAAAGTTCTTGGTAAAACAGGGTCTGATTTCCCCCCCGCAGCAGGCGCAGCAGCAGCCGGCGGACGAGCTTCGAGGGGCGCTCAACACTCCGGGAGGCATCGCTGGCTCCGGAGGAGGGAACGACTTGATATTACCGATATAAAACAGCTGGAGATATAAAACCCCTAAATAAAGAATAAAAATCCGCCTGAACTACACAGAGATGATCCCAACAGGAAGTATATAAGCTTCGGCGTTTTCTTTATATTGCTCATCCCATCGCTAAAAAACAAACTAACAGCAGGTGCACCAGCATCAGCGGCGATTTTCTCTCGAGTCTGCAGCAAACCGCAGTAAATCCCACCGGCGGAAGGGGCGGAGACAACCGCGTCCTCCAATCAGAGGACGCAGTGGGACGGTAATGGGGCGGGTCTTCGCTAGGAGGGGGAACAGTCATGGGGGGGGAAGAGGGTGGAGACTTGAGTAAGATAAGATAAGATAAGATAAGATAAGATAAGATAAGATAGACTTTAATGATCCCGGAGGAAATTGTTTTGCCAGGGTTACAGAGTATCAAATAACAATTAACACGACACACTCATCTCACATACAACACAGTACAGTACACAAACAACATATAACAATAACCACACTACTATTTATCCCTCCTGCAGATGGAAGAGGAATTGTACAGTTTGATTGCCACAGGTAAGAAAGACCTCCTGTGGCGTTCTGTGGTGACTCTCGGTGGTCTCAGTCTCCGGCTGAAGGTGCTCTGACAGGCCGTCAGCGTGGCCTGTAGGGGGTGGGAGGTGTTGTCCTTGATGCTGAGCAGCTTCCTCAGCATCCTCCTCTCTGACAACTCCACCACAGACTCCAGTTCCAGTAACAGCTAGAACAAAATAATTTTCCAAATCCAAAGGTGGACAGAGCAGCCAAACATTAAGAGAACTACTTTCAAGGAAAAGCTAAAAAAAAAAAAGCAGTCCACTAAAATAACAAGTACTAAGTCATTTAATGTTTAAAAATTATGTTCCAGTTGTGATTTTTTTTTCTTTCATTTCTTTCTATAGAAAACTAGTACTTTGAGTAAATTATGTAAATACAGTATAGTTTAGAGTACTTTAAGTGTCTATATATATTTTTTACTACAAATTAGCTTGATCTTCAAATTGAACGACAAGCTCAGCAGATTGCTGATGCAATTCGGTCGACGTTAGTTCTTCAATCGGTGAAGTTCCTCGCAGTGGGCAGAGTATGCAGAAATTTTACTCAAATAAGAATGCGTCCTTAAAGTACCACTAAAAATGCAATATTTCTTAAATCTTACTCCAGTAAACTTAACTAGTTATCCCCCACGTCTGCAAACGCCCATCTCAACATGCTATGATTGAAATATTGGCTGGTTTATTAACTGAAATCTGGTAATAAAATCTATGTATCGCTCCCTTAAAACTGATTTGTTTAAAAGCCTTGATATAAATATCAGCAAATATCATTTAATATGAACACGTGTGGGGCTTTTTGCACATGATAATGCACCTTACAACAACAAAAAATGCTGACTTTACCAACAAACTAAATCTCAATTAAATGAAGCTTCTGTGAGTCTAAGCAATGGCAGCTCAATCTTTCAGTTTATGTAATTTAAAAATCTGCTACTAACACTTTGGTTGCTGGAAATCACAGAATGTCTTCAGAAGTATAATGTAGTCCATGTCTCGACGCGTCATGGCTGTGGTGGCAACAAAAAGAAAACCACCATCCTTTTGTTAGGTTGACGTAATATTACGAATGTTTAGTGAATAATTTTGCAGTTAATGCGCACTTACATAATTAGGATGAAGGAAGTAATTTAAATTTGCAAGTTTAAATGTATAAAAAAAATACTGGTTCGCTCTTAGAAGTGACAAATTATCAAATATGGCCTTTAAGCAACATTTTTAAGGGAACAAGGCATGAGAGCATGCAATTTTACCTTCCGCATTACTCATTGCTAACTTGTCGTATTTCCAAGGTGCTGATGGTACAGGACTGATGAAAGGAGCTTTTCAACAATAACAACAACAACAAATAAAGTAGTATATTGTTAATGTATATTATAGTCAGATTTACTAATTTTTTTACCCAAAATGTTGTGACTTTTCAGCTTCTTGAGACTTTTTTAAAAGGTTTTGAATTTCAGCCTTTAGGAAGTTTTTCTGAGATTTTGTCTCTGTTCTTCATCATGGTAAGACACAAATCCCATTTTTAATCACTCTTGTTAAACAAGCAACAATTTGCAGAGAAGCGCCAACATCAGCGTCACTGTTGATCCACACCAGTATGCATACAGGAAAAATCGATCCACAGAGGACGCCATTTCCTCCGTGGTCCACACTGCCCTCACCCACCTGGAGCAGAAGGATTCATACGTCCGTATGCTGTTTGTGGACTTCACATCTGCCTTCAACACCATGATTCCTCAGACTCTGATTAATAAACTCTCCTCATTTGGACTGAGCTCTTCCATCTGCAACTGGGTCATGGACTTCCTGACCAACAGGCCGCAGTCTGTGAGGATTCACAACATCTCCTCCCCCACCATCACCCTCAGCACTGGCTCCACTCAGGGCTGTGTGCTGAGCCCCCTCCTGTTCACATTGCTCACAAATGACTGCTCGCCTATCCACCCAGGCTGTCATCTTGTGAAGTTTGCGGAAGACACAGCAGTGGTTGGATGCATCACAAACAGTGATGAGTCCAGCTACAGGCAGGAGGTGGAACACCTGGAGGGTTGGTGCAGAGAGAACAACCTCTGCATTAATGTAAAGAAAACCAAGGAGATGACTGTGGACTTCAGAAGGGGCAAGCATGCCCACCTCCCCCTGCACATGGGAGGATCTGCGGTGGAAGTGGTCA